>CAUZXS010004454.1:0-129201 GCA_963585895.1 Sepioteuthis lessoniana
CCGCAAAATCGTACTGACAAGAGATACGGTTTTATTTTATCGGAATGTTGACATCGCCTGATGAGATATTGCTATTAAAGTATGTGGACTTTTTCTACTAATTTTCGTGACCCCTGGTTTGGTTTGGTTTCTTTGTTTAATGGCACATCAACCTTTGTAGATTATTTAATGCCAAAGCTATTCTTCTTGAAGAACAGTAGTTGTACTATTTAACCCATAGCTGGGAGGATAAGGGGGTTCATACCTTTCGCTAGGGTATTTGCCCGAAAGTGAACGTAATAGCGTGACTGGGAGTACGAACTCGCGTTCTACGATTCCGCAGTCCATCGCTTTAACCATTACATCACGAGGACACCCCCGTGATCCCTGGATACTCGTGGATTGTAGGACATAGTAAATCCGACCTTGATGGCCAGGCTGTGATAATGTAAAGATATTTGGTAAATATTCCAGATTGAGGGAACATGAATGTCATTCTCTGTTCACTAGAGTTCTGTGGACATTTTTTTCTGACAATAACAACTTTTGGAGGTGCCCGTGGTGTAATGGTTATCGTTGTAGGAAATGGACACGGCGACTCAAGTTCAAATCCTGGATGAGACTGATTGCATTTCACATAGCACTAATAACCTTGGGAAAGGTATGAGTCCAATTATTCTCCCTCCAGCTATGGGTAAATAGTAGGGCAGACTAGGTTCTTCAGCCTTGGTAAGGCAACTAGTATAGGAGAAGGAAAACTCTGAATTCAAACCTGTAAAACTCCGCTTAAAAATTGACCTTGTGTCATATCCTGCCCGAGCGGAGGGGTTGGTAAATATGATAACAACTTTTGCAAAGGGTGGGAGGTTTAGCGTCTAAATTCGCTTGGAGAAGACAAAGGTTCTCCGTTGTGCCACTGAGCCGTACTTGCAAGAGTCTGTTCTGTTGGCACATGGAACGGAAATGAATATAAGACATTTATAAGACAAGCAAGCACCACTTGTTTACGTATTGGCTGCCAAAAGCGTTGCTGTAACGATATGTAACTTTTTTTCTTTTTTTTTTTTTTTTGTCGAATAAGCGTCTCGAAGAAGAATCTGATAAACCCGGTCAGATGAGAAGATGTTTAGGGTTCCGTTATAAATATTGCACAGCTAAAAATACGCAAGGTGAGATACAGGCGTAAGGAGCCGGGTGGGTCGGGTAGATAGCTGGGCTGATAACACAAGAGAGAGAGAGAGAGAGAGAGAGAGAGAGAGAGAGAGAGAGAGAGAGACGGTGAAGTTTTATTTGGTGTCTGCACAGCAAACAGATGATGAAGATCTCTTTTAAACATCCTGGATGTGCGAAGAGTTAATGTTTTTAGATACCATTGCAGCACACCCCAACCCGGTGTAAAACACTTACACATGTGAGCAGTGATGAATATATATATATATATATATATATATATATATGTGTGTGTGTGTGTGTGTGTGTAACCTAAAATATTCTATTATTCTATTTTATGTTTTATACCTGTTCTGCTATAATAGCATCAAGCGCTTTTTATGCAAAAACTTTTTATATAAGAATTTCTTATATATATATATATATATATATGTGTGTGTGTGTGTGTGTGTGTGTGTGTGTGTGTGTATGCGCGTGTGTGTGTGTGAGAGAGAGAGAGAGAGAGAGAGAGAGAAGTTAATTCTAAATATAAAGAGTTATGAATTTCCTACTCGTGTTAGAAGAAAATTTCGTGATTTTTAATATTTAATGTTAACTTCATATTGCTCTATCTAAAGAGTATTGAGCACTGTTATTAGTTTTTAACTAGGTTGTCATAGCACGTAGTCTTTTTATAACACACACACACACACACACACACACACACACACACACACACACACACACACACAGTGTTATATATATATATATATATACGATGATCATTCAAAAAGTTCTAAGACTCACCCAGATTTTAGATTTGTCGCACACCTCTCACTTTGTATAGACCTCACCTGCACAGAAATTCAGACAGAAATATAAATTTGTCTTTCAAGTTGTATTAGAAGTGGTGGAATATTGTCACAACTAAAATGTTGAGAAATGGCTCTTCTTTCTTGGTGAAGCTTATAACATTTTGACCGGCCCCGTGTATATATATATATATATATAGTAAGTTGGCCAACTGTAGTCGAAGGTGACCAGAGGACTCCTTTTTCAATAGCTACTACGCCGAAGTGTAGGGGAGAGCGAAACTCCTTTCCCTGGATCCACTTACCCTTGATCCGTACCTTATAATACTGAGTATTAAGGAAGGAGGCATCAAGTATCATTTTTAAGTCTTTGGTATGACGCGACCAGGGACTGAACCATTGTCTCTCGGACCATTTGCGAACACTCTAACGATTATTCAAACCATTATTAAAATCTTATTTAAAATGTTTTTTTTTAAAACAAGGTTTTGCATAACTAACATTATTCCGTGAAAATGTTTGTTACACCAGAGCTTGTATTAAAGAATCAGCTTTAAATACTGTTTAATCCCAATTATGCAAGAAACTGAAATTTCCCCATACTGGTACATGCACAAACCAAAATATGTCTTTGAAAATGAAATGCATACAATTCTCTAGAATGTTGAGAGACAAATGGATCACCTAATCCAAGTCAGAAGACTAGAATTCGTTTTAATTAACAAGAAAAGAATTTACTATTTGATACATTTGGACGTTCCAGCAGACCAGAGTGAAAGTGAAAGTAGACGATGTTTAAAAAAAACAAATTTTTAAGTAAATAGCATTAAAAGATTTATATTCAGTAGAGCATTAACACAAAAGCTAAACCAGCAGAATAAATCTGAGTTTAGAGACAAGGCCGTTATTTTTATATTTCGCCAGCCAATCGGGAATCGAGCAGTTGATATTATCCAGTGTACGAGATGCTATCGAAAGATAAACACGAAAAAAGACGGACAGAATAAACTACAGTTTGAAGATAAGGTCATTCTATGTATTGTATTTGTTGTTCCAGCTACGTTGATGATATTTCGATCATTAATTACGTCACATAGCTTTGAAAACAGACCGCTACTAACGGAAATAGATGGTGGGGAGGATGGTGGGTAACGAAATGGGCTTTTATCCTTGGTTTTCTTTTATTTTTTTGTTTTTCTCCCAACCTCTTTTTTCAATTCATATTTATTGTATATAAATCACAAATCATCTTGTGGTTCGCTTGTTGGCTGAGCCGTACGATACTAAGTCTAACGTAAAGTTGAGCGGGTTTTGACTCCAACTTCAAGCGTCCTACATGGATAGCCACACTGAAGAGTTGTGATACAACGAAACAGTCTGTCGTGTAGACAAAATATGTACTTATACTAAACTGAATCAGAACTGCTTGACTAAACTGAATAGCTTGAAATAGAACTGTTTTTCACAATTAAACTGTATTTACATTTAAACTGCGTGCTTATGCTAAACTGAATTATTTAAAAAAGAACTGTTTTTTGACATTGAAACTGTACTTACACTAAACTGAATTGTTATATATAGAACTGTTTTGACATTTTACCGTATAAACAAAATTTGTACTTACGCTAAACTGAATTAGCTGAATTAGAACTGTTTGAATAAACTGAATAGTTTGAAATAGAAATGTTTTGACAATTAAACTGTACTCATGCTAAACTGAATTGTTTGAAATAGAACTGATTATTTACATAAAAATGGATTTGGCGTTAAATAATCTACAAAGGTTGATATGCCATAAAACCCAACCAACCAACCAACAAATCATCTCATGTCAGGGTTTTAAGTAGGTCTTCGAAGAGAGAGTGTGGTCTTTTGGTGAACTCGGCGTGTCAGTTGAGTATGGGTGAACTATTGTATTGCATGAATGGGTCGGCGATTGTGGCTAGCTAGGGCTCTTTAGAACAGCATAGTCAATGATGACCGTTCCCCTTCTACCCTTAATATTTTATTGGGCCTTGTGCCCCAAATCACCTTTGTATATCTAAATGTAGTTGATTTAAATAAAGCTACTAACGGAAATAAGATGTTGAAAGCTTTCTCATCTCTTTCGTTTCATTTTAAGTTGTATTAGAAGTGGTGGAATATTGTCACAACTAAAATGTTGAGAAATGGCTCTTCTTTCTAGGTGAAGCTTAGAACTTTTTGACCGGCCCCCGTGTGTGTGTGTGTGTGTGTGTATATATAGTAAGTTGGCCTACTGTAGTTATAACGCAGAAGATACAACATCCCATATTAACATTGCTCTGATGATAGTTTAGTTTGTGAAGGAAATGGAAACAGTGATCGGAGTTCAAATCCTTGACGAAACAGTTTATGTTTCATTTCACGTTAATGGCTTTTTAAAACATCCTCTCCCAATATATAGAATGCTTGTTCACTGTTTCGTGTTTCTCTTCGTACTTATGCCCTTGGCAAAGGCATGAATCCATCTTTTGTATCCTCTCCAGTTATGGGTAAATACTAAGATTGACTAGGTTCTTTTGCTTTGATAAGGCAACGAGTATGGGAGAAGGAAAACTCTGAATTAAAACCAGCTTTACCCAGCTTAAGATTGTCTTTATGTCACATCCTGTTCGTAATGGAAGGGTTGGGTAAATACATACCCACATGCACCTATATACATACATATGCATAAACATATACACCCGCCCACCCAGGCAAAGTGCTATCCACCAAAAAGAGAACAGAAAATACAAATATGGAAACCATACAATGATGCTACGTGCTGTTTTGATTCAATCCTGGAAGCAGCGTCCCAAAATACAGCTGCTGTATGATCACATAATTCCCATCTCACAAACTAAGTCAGACGGACAAGATATACGGGGAACTGCTGAGGGTAGCAAAAGTGAACTCACCAGTGACATCTTCCCGTGGACTCTTACGCATGGACACACCAGTGTTAGCCGACTAGCTAGGGCTTACATTCATCAGTTCTGCGCGGACACTGGATACCGTGTAAAAGACCTACTTAGAGTGATAGCCGATAGAAACGATGGGAGGGAGTCAAGGGAACCTGTGCTTTTTTTCTTTTTGTTTCATTTATTTCCAAATATCTTCACCTAAGTCTACGTATACTTGCTTCAAGCTTGAATAGAAAATAAAAACGTGAAAATATGAATTTAAATTCATAAAGTAACAAATATCATGGAAAAAAAGTTTCTTTGAATTTCAAAGTTATATAACCTCAATTTCATCCTTTAAAATGACCAATGATTGCTGAAAGCACTGGAGAAGAAAATTTTGAACAATTTCTATACAAGCTTAAACCTAACATGTGTACTTCTATGTGAAGACAGGAAAAAAATAATAAGGAAACAAAACAAACGAAAACAAAAATGTTTGGCTGGGTTGGTTTGATTATATTTCATGGCATATCAACCCTTGTGAAATTTTGTTCATATATATATAATTTGTAAGCAAATTGTTTGGAGGTAACGTTATCTTTAAACGAATTAGGGCTTATTTGTTTGCGCACAGTTGAATGGTTTCCAGTATTGCTATCAAACAGTAATAATATATAATATTATTCATTGTTTGCACACTGTTAAATGCTTTCAAGTTTTGCTATTCAACGTTAGTAATTCTATTTATCAAGTATTTCTATTTTATACGGACAACTTGCACATAGCTGTCCAGTTTCAAATAACAATTGATAATTATGATTAGTTGATAATTGAGCAGTTCTATTTGACTCATAAATGAGACCCAAACAGATACTACCCTCTGGGTCAGAGTGAACCTGAGAGTAATGATAATAAAGTGGTTGCCCCATATTCCACAACCCTTAGATACGAACCTCATATCAGAAGAAATTTAATGTCTTACCTAGAACATGAAAAGGTTTCAAGTATTTCTATCTAATTTTAATAATTCTAAATAACTCTATTCAATATTAATCATTAGTTTGAATACTGTTAAATTGTGTCTAGTATAGTAAATGATTGAATAGTTCTATTTGATCCATAGATGGGGCCTTAATTGATACTACCACTCTTGGTCAGAGTGGACCAGGGAGTAATAGTAATGAAGGGCTACTCATCATTCTCCAAAGTTCAAGGACAGACGCCTCACCATCAGATGCAGGTTAATGTATTACCCTGGACATTGGTCAGGAGTCTTAATCCTCAGCAAAGTTTGCAGTCAGTATATTCTACAGCCTCCGCGATAATACTGAACTCCCCCCCTAAAAAGACCAAAAACAAAACGAGCTTTCTCAGTGTTCTTTTAAAAAAAATTGGTTGATATTGGAGATTGAGGGTGTCCTCGTGGTGTAACGGTTAAATCGTTGGACTGCAGTAAGCGAGTTCGAACTCCAGTCGCGCTATTACGTTCAGTCACAGACAAATACGCTAAGGAAAGGTATAGTATCCCCTTATCCTCCCTGCTATGGATTAATAGTATCACTACGGTCCTAGAAGGATGGATTTAGCATTAAATAACCCAAGAAGGTTGATATGCCATTAAATAACAAAACAAACTACACGGGAGATTGAAATAAAATGAACGTAAATATAATTTATTTAAACATACACACATACAAATATTATACCTAAATACACATATGTATATAAACACATAGATATGCATCACCATTTTGGGGCGCCTCGGGTGGTGTAATGGTTAGCAAGGTAGACTAGCAACCTTTCACAAGTGAGTTCGAGTATCATTGGGTGCCCCCTTCATACGGCCTTGTGCCATATCTAAGAAAAAGCTTCGTAAATTACAACGCAAAAACACTTTGTATATATGTTCTATGCATACACTTTGTGGGGCAATGGTTAAAGCGCTGAACAGCGGAATCGTAGTAAGTGAGTTCGAATTCCAGTTCCCCTATTCCATTCACTTTCTGCTAAATACTCATAGGAAAAGTATGAACTCCCTTATCCTCCCAGCAATGGGTTAAATAGTATCACTACTGTTCTTCTAGAAGGATCGCTTAGGCATTAAATAACCCGCAAAGGTTGATATGACATTAAACAAAGAAACCAAACTAATGTTTTAGTTATTGTTCATTATGAAAAGAGTATCTAATTTTCAGGAAATTATCATAGCCGGTATTTAAAAAAAAAGTCTTGCATACACATGCAGAGAGGGAGTTTGGTGGCATATCAACTGTTGTAGGTCATTTAATGCCAAATCTTTTTTTGTACATATATACTAAATATATGATTTCTAAAAACATTTTGTAGATAACGTTTTTAAACGAGCCTAAGCTCATTTTTTCACATAGTTAAATAGTTTCACTTAATATCTATCCTATATGAATAATTCTATTTACTATTATTTGCACACAGTTTAATATTTTTAAGTATTGCTATGCATCACTAACAATTCAATCAAACATCAATAATTTGTTTACACACAGTTAAATGATAAAACAGTTCTATTTTAAACAATTCAGTTTAGCATACAGTTTTTTTGTTTACACACAGTGAAATGTAAAAACAGCTCTATTTCAAACAATTCAGTTAAGCATACGTACACAGTTTAAATGTCGAACAGTTCTATTTTAGCCATAGATAGGACCCTATCAGGTGATACCACTGTGGGTCAGAGTGGACCTGGAAATTTTGGCAGCGAAGGGGTACTCCACATGCCCCAAAGCTTCGGCATTACTGGAGCCTCATCATCAGATTGTTTAGTGTCATATCTAGGCCACTCATCGAGGTGGATCTTACCCCTATGCAGAGATGCAGTCGGTGTATTCTGCAGCCCAGAGAGAGAGAGAGAGAGAGAGAGAGAGAGAGAGAGAGAGAGAGAGAGAGAGAGAGAGTGATAGAAACACACACACATATATATATGTGATATATGTATATATATATATAGGGTTGCGCATATGCTATTATGGTTACTGTCATAAAAAATGGATACGGTGACCAAAGTTCAAATCCTGGACACAGCTGTCTGCATTTCACATACTGCTAATAAATTTCAAAAAGATATGATTCCAACTATTTTCCGTCCACTTTTGGGTAAATTTTTGGACGACAGAGCTTGGTATGGCTAACGATGTATCATAAGAAAACCCTAAATTCAAACTTACTTAACTCCACTTCGAAATTGACCTTGTGTCACATCCATCTCGTGCAGAGAGGTTAGGTTTCTTTGTACTAATGGCATACCAACCTCTGTAAGTTATTAGATACCAAAGTCATTCTCTTGGAAGAAAAATGATACTATTTAACCCATAGCTGGGGGATAAAGGGATGACGGGGCTTATACCTTTCCCAAAGGGTATTTGTACAATATTTACGAACCCCTCCGCTCGGGCAGGATGTGACACAAGGTCAATTTTTTTAAGCGAAGTTTAACAGGTTTGAATTCAGAGTTTTCCTTCTCCTAGACTAGTTGCCTCACCAAAGCTGAAGAACCTAGTCTGGCCTACTATTTACCCATAGCTAGAGGGAGAATCATTGGATTCATTTGTACGAAAGTGACAGGAGTTCGAACTCGATTGTTTGCTTGGAAGCTGTAGACAGTACTTTAGCCAAAAGAATCTACACAATCTTCCAGAATCTTCAAGAATTAACGCTCAACCACAGTGAAGATGGCGAAGTATTTGGACGCATCTCTTCAAAGGCGCATTGAAGCAATTATACAAATTAAGGTAAGCCAAGGGAAATATTTACAATATAGAGTAAATTCTGAAAGAAAACGTAATAAATTTTTATAATGAACATTTTTCCGTTTTAAAACACTATGTCTTGATTGATTTATGTGATGGCCAAAAACTTTACGTGGCTATTTTCTCCAATAATAAAATACAATGATTAGGAATGGAAATAACTCCAATAGGGCGACTATGTCATCTGTTAACAATGCAATGCAGAACATCCACTTATAAGTTGTAATTAGTAGAAATTTACAAGAGTTCGAAGAAGTGTTCGCCAATGGCCCGGGAGACCTGGGTTCAATCCCAGGTCGAGTCATACCAAAGACTTTAAAAATGGAACTTGATACCACCTTGCTTAACACTCAGCATTATAAGGTACGGTTCAAGGGTAAAGAAGCAATCCAGGGAATGGAGTAGCGTCCTCCCCTACACCTTGGTGTAGTAGCTATCGAAAAGGGAGCCTACGGGTCACCCTCGACTATGGTCGCTAACTTTACTTACTTTACTTTACATGGTACTAGAGTGTTCGCCAATGGTCCGGGAGACCGGGGTTCAATCCCAGGTCGCGTCATACCAAAGATTTAAAAAATTGTACTTGATACCTCCTTGCTTAACACTCAGCAATATAAGGTACGTATCGAGGGTAAAGTGGAGCAATCCAGAGAAAGGAGTAGCGCCTTCCCCTACTGCTCGGTATAGTAGCTATTGAAAAAGGAGCCTTCTGTTCGCCCTCGACTATATATATATATATATATATATATATATGAGCAGGATTTGGCATTAAAGGATTGATATACCATAAAATACCAACCAACCAACGATTGTATATTAGCTGCAAGGCTGTGAATTTTCTTTATCTTCTTTGTTAAGAATGAACACCCACGGTCAAGACGTGACTCAATAAACGTTAAATTCATTTACTTGTAAAACCAAGGATCACCAGAGTTATTAGCACAAATCCTATTACACATGTTAGCGAAGGATGCTGGTGATAACATGAGTAACGCAAATTGAAATCACACGCATATTTCTGCTTCACTTTCACATGACAAATGCTGTGCTGAACCTGAACGCTATTTTTTCGCTTTCACCTGTAATTGCTTAGAAGAGGCAACGGATGCGTTCAGATTGCAATCATGTGACACCTCGTCCCAATTATTGATTGGACGTAGGTCAGTAATGGCGATTCAACATGGTTTCGTAAAAGCTCATTTTACTCTTTTTTTTATTGCTTTTTGTTTTATTATATTTTTCATTTACTAGCCATCTTTCTGTAATTTTCTTTTTTCTTTGTTTTTCAGACATCTTTCTTATCGTCCACCTACTTTGACTTCTTTTGTTCTCTCTCTATTTAAACATTTTTCTTTTTTATTCATCGGTTTTTTTTTCATTTATCTTAAAATTTGTTTTTATCTTCCAACACTCTCTTTTACCAATCTTTTCTTTCTTCTTTTCTTTTTCTTTCTTTTGTTTTAAACGTCCCTTTTTTTTTTCTTTTTTTTTAATCATTTTGCCTTTTTCTCCACATTTTTTTAAATACCCTTTTATAAAATTTTCTTTATTTGTCAGCTGATTATTTTCTCCTTTTTTTTTTCTAAACCATCCCTCTTTACGTTTTTCTTTTTTTCTTTCTTGCCCACGACATTTATACTTGGAAATCTTGTTGTTGTTGTTGTTGTTGTTGTTGTTGTTCTTCTTCTTCTTCTTCTTCTTCTTCTTCTTCTTCTTCTTCTTCTTCTTTCTTTCTTTCTTTCTTTCTTCTATTTTCCTTTCCTTTAGTTTTCATTTTCTTTTTTCTATCTTTTTTCTTCCTTATTCTCCATCGTTTGTCAGTTTAATCTTTTCGCCGTTTTCTCCTTCCTCCTTTCTCCCTTTTCCTCTATTCCCCCATCTCTGTGTATATATATCTACATATCTTCGTTTTCTTCATTCATAATACACTTCTCTAGTTGTTATTCATCTTTTACTATCATTCTCTTTCTCCTCTCGCCTTTACTGAGCTTCTTCCACGATTATCTTTCTCCTTCTTTTCCACTTTTTTCCCCCTTTGTTTCATTATTTATTTTCCAGTCTATTTTTATATTTCTAGACGGCGTTCTTCTTTCCAATTAAACTTCAGTAAGATGAGACACACAGAAGACAAGACATAATGTCGCCCGATCTTTTTCCATGTTGCCCTTCCTGTCAATGGTATGCATGATGGCTAGAAGCTCGCTCAATCACCCAATCAACGGACTTTTATTGATTGAACTTTTTTCTGGCTGTCCGATGTTGATAAAGTCAACAGAGATTTTAGCATCTCAATGAAATTTTTCAGTGATTGCCTATTGGACCGAAGAGAACAACATCTAAAGTCCAATGCATTGGATATAAATCACATATACGTATTTTTAAACTTATATCATCGAATATACGGATTTTAAAAACTGTTGGGATGAATGCCAATAATTTTAAAGCAATAATTAAGGCAATTAGTTGCTTTATTGATGAAAACTGAATATGATGTTGTTTATGATATTTTTTATAATAAAACAAACGAATAGATTCTTCAAATCTCGTTCAATTTTTTTATTATTAAATCATCACCAAACCCACGTCTGCCAGTCCTCTGAAAGTCCAGACTTTGTTTTCAGTGAAATTTTGGGTGTTCCCAAAGTTGAAATCACTTGAATAAGGAGAGCAACAAGAGGCAGCTGATGGTGGTCCAGAAAGAGAACTCTATGGACTGTTTTATACAGTGAAAATGACTTTGGGCTAATTGTGCGATGTCCCAAGAGGAATACTTTAAAGTAGGAGAGATTAAACATTTCCCTAGGTAAGCCATTTTAAAAAGAATATTAAATTGCTGAGGTACTTTCATGACTGACCTCTTACACACACACACACACGCACAAACAGATATTGAAGAGTGTATATTTAGCCAGCAACTAATTATATATATATATATATATATATATATATACTCTTTCAAAAACAAACGTCAAATTTGCCCTGTAAATGTGGCTTCAGTTTAACAGACTTGAAACGGCAACACTTAAAAGTCATATTTCAGATGTTGAACTGGTGAGGCTAATTGTCACACATTAATACAATAAGATAACGAGTGAGTTTTTCAAAAAAAAAATCAGCTGACATACACAAACTAGACGACCAACTGACCCATTGATTTGTCGTGGTGACAGCTATCCATGATTATATTGATGCTTCTATTTAAGAAAGAGTGAATGATTCTAATTATATATATATATATATATATACTCTTTCAAAATCATGCATTGGATAATAGGTTCTGAAATTTCATGTTTCTTATTTGCAGTTGGAAACCCATTTCCTTTTCCGGTTAATGTAGAAAATATTGAGGAGAATAGTTTTCTTGATGCATTTTGTTTCATGGCGCTCTATCTCCTGCTTTCTCTTACTTCAACTCGGCTGCAAAAGCTTTCGGCTTGGAATCGCTTAAAGCATAAAACCTTCATCGCAAAAGATGTGCCGATGTCAGAATAAGTTCTCCCCAAGTGATCCAATCACAACACCAAAGAATTAATCAAAGGCTTTTAGTCCAAATATATAAGTTTCTTTCGATAATTTTGAGAAAGAGTAATTATTGATACAAGACTGTTGGAACTACTGAGCTCATACTTTGTGTTATTATCATAACGTATCAGCTGAGCCATTCCACTAAAAATCGCTTTAAAGTTGTGGCATATGGTGAGCTAATGTTCAACCAGACGCACTAGACTACTAGCACTTGTATCAAGATCAAATTCCTATTACGGTGATAGAAAAAGTAACTTGGATGGATCTTGAATGCCATCAAATACGGTAAATTATATATATGGTGTCTCAAAATAGATGCAACCCATTAATATGATAAAGATTTATTAGAGAGACAAGTGCAATGGCGGTCATTTGGAACACATCTTGTAAAAAATGCATCCTTTGAGCTAGAGACATCAAATCAATATTTTTTTTTAGTTATTATTATATCAGCTTTCAGGACATGAAATCTTTTTTTGAGTTTCTTGTCTCAGTAATAAATCATTATCATATTAATTGGTTGCATCTATTTTGAGACAGTTTTGAATGTTTTTGTCTCCAAATAAGTAGTTACGCAAAATATTTTTCCTCTCTCGTCCAAGGCATTTCGATCGATAAGTAATAGTTGTTATAGTATACTATTTTCAAATTTGAAACCAAAAAGAACACAAGATTATTATTAGTAGAGTTCTTAGTAGACACATTGGTCCCATGTATACTGTGACACCCTGTATTAGTAATATAGTTTTAAATTTTATAAATAAAGAGTGCTCAATATCCGTGATAGACTATAGTAATGTACAAAGCTCTTTGCTTCGATGTTGAACAAGGCCGAATGAATGGGGCACCTAATAAGACTCGAACTCACTCCTGTAGGTTTTCTAGTCTAACCTGCTAACCGTTACACCACCAGAGGTGCCCATTCATGATGGACTATATATATCTAACTTACTCTAGTGTAGACACCGAACCATAGCACTTGGCGACAGTCAGTTTCTTCCTTATGTGATCACCAGACTTGTATCTGTGTGCATATATATATATATATATATATATAACATCATCATTAAATCGCACAACAAGCATAGGTTTTCCTCTCTCTCTCTCCTTCGCCTCCATTCCTATCATCCATCGCTCCTGTCAGGTCTTCCAAGCTACATCCTGTGTCCGCACAGAGCTGTTGTAGGTAAGTTCTTGCTGGTTGGCTAAGACTGGGGCGTCCATGTGAAGGGGTCCATAGAAAAACGTTACTGATGATTTTGTCTTTGCTTCTCCAGCAATGTCCCACATATCTTGTTTGTCTTGCTTGGATGGTTCAAGAGATGGGAGGTAAGTGACCGGACTGTTGTTTTGTTGGGTGTTGCTTCCATGATTTGATCAGTATAGCTCATAGCATTCTTGTACAGTTTCCGTTTAGCTATATATATATATATATATATATATATATATATATATATATATATCAAGCATTGGAATAAGTGTGTCGTATGCCGAGAGGACTATTTCAAAACAAAAAACAACCTATTTTATTGATTGTTTATTTCTGTTTTGCTAAATACGCTTCCAGTCTCGATACTTTTTGAACACCCCTCGTATTTCTATTAAATGCAAATTCACACACACACACACACACACACACACACACACACACACACACACACACACACACACACACACACACACACACAGCTAGACAGGCAGACAGACAAACAGAAGAGAAATTTTGTATGTACACGAGCACATCCATCTTATCGTGACAACCCGCTTAAGAAACGATTTATATTCTCAATACGGAGTGGCCTTTGAAATCAGATATGTTCTTCTAATAATGAATGTCCTGTTTTGATTAATTGATTAATTAATTTTAAATAAGTAATATATCTTTGCATTTTAACCACTTGGGAGCTATTGACGGAATTTTCTTTGTCCGGGCCTTTTTACTCAGGCAAGTGAATCGGACAGTGATTCTAGACAATTCGTAGATTTTGATAAAAAAAAAATTGAAAAAAATCAAAAAATCAAAACAAAATTAACCAACCAACCAACCAACCAAACAAACAAAGACAACAGAAAAACAACAACAACAAAAAAAAACAAAACAATAAGTGTCTTAGAGCAGCGGAGGAGACCCAATACTGACATAAAATCATAGATAGATATACGGGGCTCAAGTAGGTATTTACCCAACCCTTCCTCCACAGGCAGATCAATTTTTAAGCGGAGTAATGCTGGTTTGAATTCAGAGTTTTCATTCTTCTAGACTGGTTGCCTGACAAAGACTAAAGAACCGAATTTACCCAACTGTTTACCCACAGCAGGGTGAAGAACAAAAAGATCCATATTTGAACTCGAAACACCAATTCCATTTTCTGCAACGAAAACTGTTACGCTAAGTTCAACCAGGCAAACAATTATTTGCTTACAGTTAAACCAGGCAAACAATTATTTGCTTACAGTTCAACCAGGCCACAACACTCAGCTTAAACAATGATGAATCTGTTCATTCTTCGATGGGTGACAATTTAGTAATTGCAGGTACGGTAAACAGCCTTTGGCCTGTGTACCAAACTAAACAGAGTTTGGTGCCTTGTCGGTGGGACTTAGAATGCACTGACCCTATCCCCCCGGGTACTGCATTTGATGCTGAGGCTCCAGTTCTGGAAAGTGTAGAGAACCCCTTCATTATTATTACTCCCAAGTCTACTTTGACCAGAGTGCTAGTACCTGTTAGGTACTCGATAAACGTCTCAAGCAAGTCAAGTCAGTTACCGGTAGCCGTTACTGTCTGTATTTCTGTAAATATATACTATTGTAAACTTTACATCTCTTTGTGTTATTCATTTCTGGCCCTTCAAGACCACAGCAGTATCAGAGTATGTATAAATAAAAATAATGTGGGCACAGAAACTATTGCTGCACAGATACTGTCAGTTTCATGCTTTTGTGATGTTCAGAAAAAACTTCTGGACTGAAGATCGTTAAAAGCGTGAAATTTAACAGTCACCATGCAATGTTGGTTTGGTTTCTTTAATGGCATATGAACCTTTGTCGGTTATTTAATGCCAAAGCCATTCTCCTAGAAGAACAGTAGTGGTACTATTTAACCCATAGCTGGGAGGATAAGGGAGTTCATACCTTTCCCGAGGGTATTTGCCCGAAAGTGAACGTAATAGCGCGACTGGAGTACGAACTCGCTTACTACAATTCCGCAGTCCATCGCTTTAACTATTACAACACGAGGACACCCCTGTTGGTTTCTGTGTCCACTATGTGTTCAAAGCCTATTAAATTACAATAGAATATTACTCGGACGAATATGACATTCTTTTTGTTTTTTTGCCCAGTCGGCTGGGGCTGTAGAATACACCGACTGCTTCTCTGCAGAGGGGTAAGACCCCCCCCTAACGAGTGTCCTGGATATGACACTAAACAATCTGATGGTGAGGTTCCAGCAATGCTGGAGCTTTGGGGAATGTGGAGTACCCCTTCATTGCCATTGCTCCCAGGTCCACTCTGGCCTGGAGTGGTAGCACCTGATAGGGCCATATCTATGGGTTAAATAGAACTAACAGCATTCTGATGCTAAAATGAATTGTTTGACAATTAAACTGTATTTACATTTAAACTGCATGCTTATGCTTAACTGAATTATTTGAAATGGAACTGTTTTTTAACATTAAAACTGTATTTACACTTAACTGAATTGTTACATATAACTTCTTGAATAATTTGAAATGGAAATGTTTTTGACAATTAAACTGTGTACTTATGCTAAACTGAACTGTTTTCAATAGAACAGATTATTTACATAAAAATGGATTTTGCATTGAATAACCCACAATGGTTGATATGCCATAAAACCCAACCCTTTTGTTTTTGTTTTATTTTGTGTTTTGTTTGCATTTAGTACTTCACACTAAGTCAACATAACAGAAGAGATCATAAATTAAAGAATTAGCCAAGTAATGATAAAATGTTGATAAAACGGTGCAAATACCGTCTTCCGTTAGTAAATTGTATTGGCACACACTTTTTAGAAAGCGCCTGAAAAGTAAGGGAGATATGGCTGACTGCTTCTCTTAATGAAAGGCTAAGAGACGCCAGTTGAATACATGTTGCAGGAAATCGTTGATGTAAGCTGCTCAGTTAAAGGCTGAGAGGATCGTCGTAAAAATCCTCCAAGCATTCAGGTAAATAAGAAGCAGAGAGAGAGAGAGAGAGAGAGAGAGAGAGAGAGAGGAAAAAATGTGCAAAACAAGAAAAAGACAGGCAGAAAAAAAACAACAACTAAAAAACGAACAAACAAACAAAAAGAGCAAGCATAAAAAAAAAAAAAAAAAAGCACGAAAAAAGAAAAACTCGCAATTCTCACTCAACAAACGTCAAATTTGCCCTGTAAATGTGGTTTCAGTTTAACAGACTTGAAACGGCAACACTTAAAAGTCATATTTCAGATGTTGAACTGGTGAGGCTAATTGTCACACATTAATACAATAAGATAACGAGTGAGTTTTTGAAAAAAAATCAGCTGACAAACACAAACTAGACGACCAACTGACCCATTGATTTGTCGTGGTGACAGCTGTCCATGATTATATTGATGCTTCTATTTAAGAAAGAGTGAATGATTCTAATTTTAGTTATCTCTGTTTTATCGATGATTTAAAATACGTCGTTTAGTGCAAATGAATACAATTGTAAATTAACCTGGAAACTGGTTTATTTTCTAAGTAATTTACATGTATTGTTTTAATAAGAAATCTTGCCATTATGTTGTGTGTATTCTGTGTTACTGTCGTATGCGCGCGCGCGCACACATATACACACACACGCGCGCTTTCCTATATGTATATATATATATATATAAATATATATATGTATATATATATGTATGTGTGTATATATATATATATACATATATACATTTACACATATATATATATGTATATATATATGTATATGTATATAAATATGTGTGTGTGGGGTATGCATATTTTATCGAAAATGATAGACAAGGAATTCGTGTTTAACTTTTTATTTTGCTTTTCTTGTCGGTGAACGAGAGTGTGATTCTTGTAAGTTGAAAAACTGTCCGAGGTTTCTATTTGTATTGTCCTAGTACAGGTACTTTCAACAATCTTCGGTCATTTTCAAGGATATTGGTGCTCTTGTGTTATGGAGTTTCTGTGCCCAAGGAATTTTAAAGTGGGCGTGTTCATCATGTGCAGGTGACGTCATGTGTAAACGCGTAGATAATTTGACAATGACCGAATTGGGTCGAAGATACTCCAGGCTTGAAGAGAGGTCTGTCATCAAATTTTTGCTGGCTGAGAAGAGCAAACCATGTAAGATTTACTGAAGAATTTGTAAAGAAGAATATATATATCACTCGATTTCGAATATGGCCATCATATGACATCATTTTTAAAACAATTCCGTGAGCTTGAAGCTTTTTATAAAATGCAAAGAAGACGAAGAGTATGTATTGGCCTCCCTTGTGTTACGATTACTTTTTTTCTAGTGGTGTCCTAGTAAAAGAAAAATAATTAAATGCTGATTTCTAGGCAGCAAAGTAACACTTCTTTTTCTTGGATTTGTGTTGCGCAATTTTCCAGCCTTTCCTATTTTGATGTATTGCAATATGTTCAGTAAATTTAAAATCTGACTTGGACTTTCCGCGATAAACATTTCCCAGAATGCAACGCGATGATCATATCGTATACGATTTCATAAACCTCTCAAATTACGGGGATAAGAATAGTAAATAACATGCAAATTATAACATTTCAAAAGAATAACAAAGGATCCATTATGATGTCTTATGAAAAAAAAATCTATTTCTGTTTTTTTCGCCAAGGTGAAATTTTATGTGAAATGCTGAGAGTACAATTAAGATTGTCTGTCTGTCCTCAGTGGATACATATCTGAGTGCATATATCATTCACATACACATAGATCCACGGAGAAAGAAAGAAAGAAAGAGAAGAGAGATAAAAAGGAGAGAATCAGACACATACAAACACATACACACACCCGGGAGGTGTTCGTGGTGTAATAGTTTCCGTCGTTGGAAAGGGACACGACAACACGAGTTCAAATCTTGGACGAGACAATAGCGTTAATATCCTTGGGAAAGATATGATTTCATAACTTTTCCTTCCAGCTATCCAGTCAAGGAGAAGGAAAATTCTCAATTCAGACCGGTTAAATTTCGCTTAAGTTTGACCTTGCGCGTGTGGACGAGTAGTTATATATATATATATATATATATATATATATAACCCAAAAGGAATGAATGTTTATTCATTTATTTTTGGTTTTATCCAACTTTACTGGTTAGTTTTTAATTTATGAAAAGACGTTTTTCGAACGATTTGTTTATTCCAAAATATATACATATATATATATATATATATGTTTGTGTATGTATGTGCGTGGGAATAGATAGATACAGAAAGACAGACAGATAGAGAGAGGGAGAGAGAGAGAGAGAATAGATAGGAGAGAGAAGAAAAGAAGAGAGGAGGGATACTCCTTTTTCTCTCTCTCTCTCTCACTCTCTCTCTCTCTCTCTCTCATACACACGCACTCTTGCGTAAACATAATTTATCATTTCTTCCTTATCATGCATACACCTTTCCAACTGATACATTACTTCTTTCTTTCATACTTACCAATGGATCTATATCGATGCACTTGCAAATAAACCCCTATTTTCCTATTCGAGCTCAAAAATAAATCTGCACGCATGAAGTGCTACTACAAAATTCGGGGAATCTGATCTGTTACTAATTGCTTCCAGTGTTTCGGGACATTTCACACACACACACACACACACACACACACACACACACACACACACACACACACACACACACACACACACACTTCTCACAATTAATCCCTCAGAAAATAAGAATCTCATTTTATATAATTTTTTTTTCTTTTTTCTTTTTGTTAAGGCTTTATTGGGGATATATATATATATATATATATATATATATATATATATATATATATATATATATATATATATATATCCAATAAAGCCTAAAGTAATTAGTTACATCTTACACTATAAATATACATTACACCTAAACAGAAATTAAAACTGTATTAACATCTGTACCTTCTGGAAGAAGTCAATTTTCTTAGTTTTTCACTTCTTGCTCAAATATAAACAATTAAGATATTTAAAGAATTCTATAGGTAAAAATAACTGCCAAGAATAAATTCTCCAAAACCCAAACAGAATTAAACACACGAAAACAGAGTTCCAAGAAAGGAAAAAACGTTGTTTCAGATTTAGCGGACCGATTTTGACGAAATTGGATATTTAAAAAAAAAAGGAAACAAATAAAAAAAAGCAAAGATAAATGGCTGCAGTAAATTAATTCTAACGATTAAACTTTTAAAAGACTTTATTTATTTATTTATTTATGTTTGTCAAGAGACAAAAAAATTAAAGATTTTGCAGATGTTCCATTTTTGGAAGTACGCAGATTAAATGTCAAAACAGTCCTAATTCAAGTAATTTAGTTAAGCATAAGTACAGTTTAGTTCTATTTGACCCATACATAGAACCCTATCAGGTGCTACCACTCCGTGCCTGAGTAGACCTTGGATCGATGGCAATAAAGGGGTACTTCGCTTTCCCCCAAACTCAAGTATTACTGAAGCCTCACTATTAGATTGTTTAGTGTCATATAATCAGGACACTCGTTGGGCGAATCTTACCCCTCTGTAGAAATGCAGTCGGTGTATTCTGCAACACTAACTGACTTGGCCAAATAATGCTGAATCGAATTACTTCTGTCAGATGTCAATACTTAAAATCATCTGTGTGTAAATAAAACTATTAGTGATAGATAGCAATCCTTCAAACCATTTAACTGTGTGTAAATAAAACTATTAGTGTCCGATAGCAATCCTTGAAACCACTTAAATATGTGCAAATAAAACTATTAGTGTCAAATAGCAAAACATGAAACCATTTAACTGTGTGTAAATAAATTATTAGTGTTAGATAGTAATACTTGAAATCGTTTAATTATGTGAAAATAAAATTGTTTGTGTTAGATAGTAATTATTGAAACAGTTTAACAGTGTACAAATAAAACTCTTAATGTCAGATAGCAAAAGTCGAAACCATTTAACTGGGTGTATATACGGCTATTAGTGTTAGCAATACTTGAAACCATTTAACTGTGTGTATATAAAGCTATTAGTGTTACAAATACTTGAAACGATTTAACTATGTGCAAATAAAGCTATTAGTGTTACCAATACATGAAACCATTTAACTGTGTATATAAAACTATTAGTGTTAGCAATACTTGAACACATTTAACTCTGTATATAAAGCTATTAATGTTAGCAATAGTTGAAACCATTTAACTGTGTATATAAAGCTATTAGTGTTAGCAATACTTGAAACCATTTAACTATGAGCAAACAAATGAATTCTGGCTCGTTTAAAAATTGTTACCTACAAACTATTCACTCCCAAATCATATATATATATATATATATATATATATATATAAACAGGATTTGGCATTACATTACCTAGAAGGGTTGATATGTCGTAAAACACGAGCAACTAACCAATCCTTCATTATTGTTCACCTTACCAAGATACTGTATGTGTGTATACGTTCAAACTGAAACGGTACAATTGTAGGTGCCTTCTCGTGCGTGTGTGCATGTGTGTATGTGTACATGTACATGTATGTGTGCATGTGTGTATCTGCACATCTGTTTTGTATTGACAAATGACCTTAACTTTTTCCACCACGCACTCAGTGAATATCCCGTCCATTGTCTCGCGATCCATACCGCTGCGCATGCGTGCAAAATCAACACAATGGCCACTCACCTGCACAACACAGACGCCTACCCCTTTCTTTGTACCTATAAACCTCCCCTCCCACACACGTACACACACACACACATCCGGCGGCAGACCGCAGAGAGTATTCCCCTCACTTCCCGCCCCCTATTCCATCTCCCAAGTCCCCAAACATTTATTATTCTTCCTAACTACAGACTGTACTATCTTGAGACAAAACGTGACTAGATATAAGGATAGGGTTGGCAGGTCGAACCGGAGGTGTGATAAAACAACACTCGAGTGCATGGTTACGTGAGACTATTCTGTAAATATATTATGAAGACACATCGATTCTTATATAATGGTCATAGCACGGAAAAGTTGTTTTAATGGAATAGCATGATACTAGACATCATAATAAAACTTATTTGAAGCTATAATCATATTTACCAACCCCTCCGCTCGGGCAGGATGTGACACCTCTCCATTAGATAGTTTAGTGTCATATCCAGAACACTCGTTGGAGGGGGTGGGTTACTCCTCAGCAGAGAAGCAATCGGTGTATTCTACAGCCCCCACCTGACTGGGCTAAGAGATTTTTTTTTTGCACACAGTTGTAAGATAACAAGTACTCCTAGCTAATACTAATAACTTCCAAATAGTTCTATTTGACCCATAGATGGAACCGTCCAAGGAAGAAGTACTTCATAATTCCCAAAGCTCCAGAACTGGAACCTCATCACCAATTCAGTTTAGTGTCATATTCAGCGCACCCATTTTTTAGAGGGTCCTATTCCTCTGCAGCAGATACATTTAGTATCTTCTGAGCCCTGCTGACTAGTCGTCGTATTAAGAATTGTTGCTTGAAGCTATAATTGCTTTCAGTCGTTGATCAACATTAATTACTAGAAACTATCTTGGTTTGGCTTCGTGAACGAAGATGAAGAAGAGCGAGGTCAATGCCGACGGCAGGCACGTTTGTCGCTGATAATGCCGACGTCGGACAGACAGGCACGGTCGCAGCGGCCGCAGCTGAAGGTCTTGACAGGGCTTGATGAGATAGTTTTGCGGTTCCTTCTCCTGTACCTTTTCTCCTTAAGGGCAGTCTTGTGGTTGTTTTCAAAAGAGGAGACTACATGCTTATGGGTGCGACGCCAGTTCTCAACTAGGGCGGACCATCGGTAATGTTCAATAAGACGAGCACCAAAGAATTTTTTCAAGCAGCGTTGAATCGCTTCTGTGGTGTCCCTCTTTCTTGATGGCCAGTGGAGAGCTCACAGCTCAGTATGATCCTTGGCAAACGATGATTCTTCGAAGAGGAGATGTTTTGCCAAGCGAAGCTGGGACTTCAGTAGCATGGACTCAGTACAGTTTGTGAAGTTACTCGAGTGGATGTTGAGGATGGCGAAACCGCCCAAGATTACATAGGTGGGTGGTAAAGACTATGGATTTATACAGACTGATCTTTGTGCCCTTCTTCAAGTGTCTGTTGTACCACTCGCATTTGCCGGCCTGTGGTCAACTTCCTTGTCGACCTTGGTATCAGACGTAAAAGTGTACCTCAGGTCGGTAAGCTGATAGATCCCGTTAAATTGGTGACACTAGTGGTGATGTGAGGAGGGCGTTACTCTTCTCGAGATGCAGGATGGTGGAGTACCTTTTTTCTATAAGACTAAACCCAGGAAAGGAGGGGCTCTCAGGAAAAATATTCAATGTTGGCAGTTTTCCGTCAAGCGGCTCTTCAGTTGAAGCTTGAAGATGCAAGCTGTGACTGCTCTCCTGAAACTCTTTCGGAAAAAACTCAAGATGGGTATTCTGCAGACATTTGCAGAAATCCTTGGATTCTCTTCAAAGAAGAACAAAACTGGTTTGATGAAAACAACGGGAGGACTCAAGAGCCGCTGGTGAAGAAGAGATCAGCTTATCAGGTCAACTTAGTTCAGCCATCTTGTCCGGAAAAGAAAGCTGCGTCCCGTTTCGTATGCAGTAACCTTCAGTACAAACTTCGGTAGATCAAGGAGTGGCAGACCAACCTCGCTGAAAGATTACAGCTGTACGCAGACACCAAAGACATCAGGAACTTCTATGAAGCTTTAATGGCGATGTACGTCCCTACGTATCAGATCCAGAGTCCTACGTGCTGTGTAGACGGCTGAATACTCCTCACAGAAATGGCATCCCTCCTAAGCATTTCAAGCCCCTCTTTAGCGCTAACCGCGCTATTCAGGAATCAGCAAATCTCTGCATTCCCTAACAATCAGTAAAAACGGAACTGGATGAGTTGGACACCACTGGAGAGATTACCATATCAGTTGCTGAAGAGTGGTAAAACAGCAGGAGTCGATAGAATCCCACTAGAAATTTAGAAACATAGAGGCTCAGCGTTGCAAACAAAACCCCTCATTACACTGTACAAGAACAAAGGAGAAAAATCTGACTGTTCCAATTACCAAGGTGTTACATTGCTTTCCGTTGCCAGAAAAGTCTTCGCAAGACTGGTATCCATCATTGTTGAAGAACGCCATCCAGAGAGCCAGTACGGTTTCAGATCCTACGGGAGCACCACAGTTTGTTCTCCACTAACTCCAAGAGAAGTCATTGAAACTATATAAAAAGTTGGCGACCTTAGTCGTGGGTAACCCGAAGGCTCCCTTTTCAATAGCTACAACACCAAGGTATAGGAGAGGGCGCTACTCCACTCCCTTGATTGATCCACTTTGCCCTTGATCCTTACCTTATAATGCTGAGTGCTAAGCAAGGCGCATCAAGTGCCATTTTTTTTTAGTCTTTGGTATGACTCGACTTGAGATTGAACCCCGGTCTCCCGGACCATTGGTGAATACTCTACTCATGACCAATGGCCCGGTCAAAGTGCATGAAAAAATACTGACAACAAAATTAAATGACCCAATAAAACTTGACATGTTATAAAAGAAACCAACCAAACAGACATAATTGAATAAAATACTAACGTTGTTTCACTGCTGGCCTTTCTTAGTCGATAAGTTATCGTGATAGATTTATTCTCGCTAAATCATTTATGCTTAATATATATTTAAGCATGTTTCATTAAAAAGTGAAGACACATTTTGTCTGTATAATTTATTTAAGATCTTTTCAAGTTTCCTGTTGGGTATCACCAACCTTTTCAGCATAATGAGCAGTTCTATCTGCCAGATCAGTTTGGGAATAAGCCTACGAGTCAGACCAGAAGAGCTGTTCCTATTGTTGAAGTATATCATTACTCTATCACTAATCCTATGTTCTTATTACTAACAGCCTCTCTCTTGTAAATAATCTTTTCCTGTAAATATAACTATTTTCCTCACATATCGTGGTTTGTCTTATTATTACTACTACTTGTGTTCACTAACCAGAACACAACATTTCCTGATAAGTGTCTCAGTTTCAGGTTGGAATTGGAAGATGAATTTCCCAAAATTGTCCCAAACGCTTTCAGACCCTTCATAGGCCATCATCAGGGCTAGCTAGCTAGCTTGTGTAAGGTATGTTGTACTTTTTAAAAATGGTTTTTAGAAGTTTTAAAATTTTTTTTATAACATAACAAAAATATACGAATGCAGAGTTGAATAAAAACAGGGTAACTGGTGTAGTTAAAAAAGGGAACACTATTTAAAAAGGGAGCGCTATCAACGGAAATAGAATACTATCAAGGAATACGAGAAAAATACTAAAAGGATTTCAAAACATTGTCACTATTTTCAAAATTAATTCTATTGATTTTATATTCTATTATATATTCTATTAATTTTATATTCTATTATATTCTATTAATTAATATATATATATATATATATACGAGGTCAGTCAAGAAAGTAATGAGACTGATCTAAAAAAAAATTAGGTTGGCAGCTCTGATTGAAAATCAGCCGATCAATGTTGACCTTGAACACAAGTGAAAATATTCAGTTGATGTCTACCTCTCGGAATTCAGATTCAGCTGAGTAATCCTATCTTATTAGAAGAGGTCTGTTTGATTAAGTGGGTCACGAAACTGGAATACATGATCAAATTCGGTGTCAAACTTAAAGACAATGCAACAAAAACCTTCAACAAGTTAACAAAGTTTTATGGGGTCAAGTTATAATTCAGTCACAGGTTTTAGATGGCACAAAACTTTTTAGGATGGCCGGAAGAGTGTAGAAGATGAGCCTTGTTCTAGTCGATTTGTCATTTCAGAAGAAGAAGAAGAAAGAGGAGGAGGAGGAGGAGGAGGAGGAGGAGAAAGAGAAATCGAAATTTCTTTAATTTCTTGCGTCCGAAATTTCTTAAATCAGACACTTTTATCATTATACACTGATATACTTGAACTAGTGCCCTTATTTTGGTTGTTAGAGTCACAAAGCTTCGGCAATTATACTACCAGCCTTCTTCAGGTGTTTATCGCGTTCGGCAACCTTGTGAAAAATTCACTTTCACTCTTTCGTCCATACTAAGATAAAAAAATCTCTTACCAGTTAATTTTACCTTTTAATGTTGCTTGTCTCTTCCATTGAATCTCAGTGGTCTCACTTTCGAACACTTACCTTTTAGGAAACTTGATCCACTTAAACTAACGTTTCTTTTTTATCCACTGGGTAAGGTGCTTCATAGGCTCAAATAAAGCCGAGAACAGTTTTTTTTAAATAAAAAGTTACGCCGACATTCTTGTAGGATATTTCCCCATTTGACTTTTTTTTTAGTATTGAGGTAATTCTTTTTATATCGCTCACTGAAGCAACTGACAATGCCATTTCTATTTATAAACATTAATCATACGAAAGCAGCTTTAGTTAGGAAATGCCATTTTCTGATAAGAAACTTTAACGGAATGGCGATCTGTTTAAAGGTCACTTCTTGCAGTGCATCAGTACATTTTAAAGGATTTTGAAGACTGTTTCTACAGTGCACTGGCTAATTTCAAAAACTCAAAAGAAAGATTTGGCAAGAATAATCTACTGATGACATAATGGAGGATAAATGTAACTATTAGATAATTCTAAGGCGAACTGTTATTGTCATATGAAATCACAGACAAGTCTGTTTGTATTTCACTTTGCGCTAATGCCCTTTGGAAAGACATGAATCCATCAGTTCTCTTCCAGTCATGGGTAAATAGTTGGGAAGCCTGGGTTCTTTAGTTTTGGTTAGGGGATAAGTAAAGGAGAAGGAAACTGAATTCCAACAATATTGGTTTCATTTGGTTAATGGCATATAAACCTTCGTGGATTATTTAATGCTCAAACCATTATTGAAAAAGAACAGCAGTGGCACTATTTAATTCATTGTTGAGAAGATAAGAGGGTTAATATCTTTTTCAAGGTTATTTGTCCAAAAGTAAATGCAAGAGGGCGACTGGAGTTTGAACTCGCTTACTTCGAGACCGCAGTTCAGCAATCTAGCCGTTACTCTACGTAGACTTCCTCTAGATTAAACAGTCTCAGAAATTTTCCCACACTTTATTTTTAAATAAGCACATACATATGGAATTTCTGACTCAGTGAAAAATACGTTTTGAAAAAGAAAGGAGGAATCCCCGTAGCGTTGTGGCTGAAGTTCTGGACTGTGGCATCTTAGTGAGCGAGTTCGAACCCCAGTCGCGTTACTATGTTTATTTTTGGATTAATACCCTTGGGAAAGGTAAGAAACTCCTTATCCTGTCCACTATGGGTTAAATAGTACTACTATTTTCCTTCTAGGACAGTTTTTGTATTAAATAAATCACGAATGTTGATATGCGATTAAATAAAAAAAACAACCAAATCTAAAAATGAAAGTGTATAAACTACGTTTTATTAACCAATTTAGTGATTTATTTCAATATTTCTATCCTTTAACCATGTACTGAGTAGGTCATTATAAGTTGATCGTTGGAGTCAGGGAGCCTTTCCTGCAGGCAGTATCAGTTGGCGCTTGAGGCGATTCCAAAGGGAAATCCCTTGGGGAGCATCCATTTTTCCAAATATGTCTTGATTCATGCGTGATCCCCCAAATGCAAAATGACCTTGAGTTAAATCTGGCCCGGTGAGAGGTCAGATAAATCCTTCATTTAATCATGGCAGTAGTATCTCCTTTACTTTGTACTCGCTCCAGCGTACAGGTAGTTGTCAACTTTCGACAGTGTAAGGGCGCCTCGGGTGGCGTAATGGTCAACAAGCTAGACTAGCAAACCTACACGAGTGAGTTTGAGTCTCATTGGGTTCCCAATTTCTACAGCCTTGTGCCATATCTAATCAAAAAGCTTAGTAAATTACAACTTATGATGGGGTAAGGTTCTGATTGATTCAGTCGTTAGTCGATTCGGTCACGAGTCGGTTCTGTTGTATGTCAGGCAGCAGCATATTCAGTTGCTCTCTTATATATCCAAACAGATTTTGTCCCTTTTATTTAGCCACTTCTGTGGTATTAGGTTGATTGGTTTCTTTTCTTAGTGGCATATCAACCTTTGTGAGCAGCCAAGTTGGTTGGAGATTTAGAATATGCCGACTGCATCTCTGCAGAGGGGTAAGACTCGACCCCTGATTGAGTGTCCTGGATATGACACTAAAATGAATCTGTGTGGTGACGTTCCAGTACTGGAGCTCTTGGGAATGTTGAATACTTCTTCATTGCCATTATTTCCTGGTTCAGTCTGACCCAGAATGGTAATACCTGTTAGGGTCCTATCTATTGGTCAAATAGAACTGTTTTATCATTCACTATATTGAACCCATTTAAATGTGTGCAAACTATGAATAGCAAAACTAGAAAATATTTAACTGTGTGCAAACAAATTATTAATATCAAATTGAATTATTTGTATTGGATTGCAATTCTTATAAACAGTTAGAATTATTAGTGTTAGCAATAATTGAAACCATTTAACTGTGCAAACAAACGAGCTCTGATCCGTTAAAAATAATACCGATAAACTATTCGCTTACAAATTATATATATATATATATATATAAACAGGATTTTGCATTAATAAACATGCCATGAAGGGTTGATATGCCATTAGAATAAATAACCCAACCTAAACAAATCTTCGTGGGGTACTTAATGCCAAAAGGGTACTATTTAACCCATTTCTGGGAGATGGGAGTTTCATACCTTTCCCATAAGCAAAAATTAATAAATTGAAAATTTATAATCAAAACTATCAATATTATTAATATTATTATTATTTATTATTATAATCTTCAAGTTTAGTATTCGGGTTGTGTTTCATCTTCAGATTAAAATGAATATTATAACATTTATTTATTTTTTAAATCCTCAAAAATCAAAAATGCAAGGGTCATTCACTAAACAAGGTGAATTTTGCAATAGGAAGCACTGTTTACTGTTGTACTTTTTTCAAGACAATCAATTGTGATAGGTCTTTCCATGTTCAAGAAGACTGTCAGCATCACCTCCTTTACTGATAATTATTCTTCTTTACTGGAGAGTCAGTGTGCTTCCATTTATAGTTACTTCGGTTATATCGAGAATTTGGATGATTAAAATTGAAATCCATTTATCCTATTTACCAACCCCTCCACTCGGGCAGGATATGACACAAGGTCAATTTTTAAGCGGAGTTTAACAGGTTTGAATTCAGAGTTTTCCTTCTCCTAGACTGGTTACCTCACCAAGGCCGAAAAACTCAGTCTGCCCTACTATTTACCCATAGCTGGAGGGAGAATCATTGGATTCATACCTTTCCCAAGGGTATTAGTGCTATGTGAAATGCAATCTGTCTCGTCCAGGATTTGAACTCGTGTCGCCGTGTCTATTTCCTACGACGATAACCATTACACCATGGGCACCTCCTAACACCACGGGCAAAATCCATTTATAATCATAATTATTTGTTTAGACCGCAAGCAAACGTAATAGCGCGACTGGAGTTCGAACTAGCATACCTCAATGCCGCAGTTCAGCACTTTACCCATGAAGCCACTAGTAAAATCTGTGTAGTCTTTTTAGATGATTCGATAATTGTTATCACTTTTTAAATATCTTTGACGACATTTGTGATGCAACAGTCATCGTCATAGGTTACTTGAGTTTCAAACCTGAACGAGGCTGTTTGTATTTGAAATAGTTCTACTGTTTGATCATACTTGTGGTTAGTTAGAAGAGGTGTGTGTGTGTGTGTGTGTGTGTGAGTTGGACAGGAATAGCCCGGTGGAACCTATCCCTCTCCAGGTTTATATCTAGACTGGTTGTTTTGCCAAGGCTAAAGAACCCAATCTGCCTTACTATTTGCCCGTAGCTGGGAGAGAATAGACACATTCATGCCTTTTCCAAAGGTATAAGTGCGAAGTGAAACACAAACAGCCTCTTGCATGAATTGAACTCGAGTTGTCGATAATCGTTACGCTAGGTTAGTCTACTTTGTAATCAAAGTAACTTTATCATATTTCATATTTACCAACCCCTCCGCTCGGGCAGGATATGACAAAAGGTCAATTTTTTAAGCGGAGTTTAACAGGTTTGAATTCAGAGTTTTCAAAGTAACTTTATATTTTTCATCTATCAATACGCTTTTCAGAGTTTTATATTTTAATTCACAGTGTACAAGATATAAATGGTTTTATTATGATTATCATTTCATGTATAAAATATAAAATACAACAATACGATAACATGTCTTTATGTATCATCAAAATATAATTATATTTCATTATAAATGCCTAAATAATCAAATGACCTCTTGCTTCTCTTCATCATCCCTGAAACTTACCTTAAAACTGGCTAAAAAAATCCACTTATATATATCACATAGATAGATATGAACAGACTTGACAGAGACAGATATTAAACTATGAAAGAATTTCGCGCGGTTTCCTAAGTTATCATCTTACCAACTATAATATAAACTGTTCGAATGGCAACAAGAAAATAGGCATAATTTATACACATCGTTTATTACCTGATAACTGTCAGAAGAATATATCTATAGCAGTAACATGTAAGATTAACAGCTTGTAAGAACTTGTCAATCGTACGAATTTAAACTTTGAAAAAAAAAAAAAAAAAAGCAAACAGCAGAAGTAGCCTCTTTGAATGTTATATCACTTGATGAAAGGGAGTTAATGACCGTACTGCTCAAAAGTGGTTCAGGAGGTTTTCAACAGGGGATGAATCTTTCAAAGATGAATTTTGTAAATGGTGACAATTCAGGATTCATGTTAATGAACTGAGGACTTGTTTAGAATTTAATTCGCTTCAAATTTATCGAATACATGAATTACGTCATGTCAAGAGAGCTTAAAATATACAGATTGTATCCTCTGAAAATGGACTAACACCATCAGATTCAATTTGGGTGTCTTGGCAATGATACTAAACTGAGGGATAGACCAGTTCTGAAGTTCTGGTGAGTGTTGAGTACCCCTTCATTGCCTTAACCTGTCAGTTGGCGGGGGTTGTAGAATACACCGACTGCATCTCTGCAGAGGGGTAAGACTTCCCCAACGAGTGTCCTGGATATAACACTAAACAATCGGATGGTGAGGTTCCAGCAATGTTGAAGCTTTGGGGAATGCAAAGTACCCCATTATTGCCACCGCTCCCAGATCCACTCTGGCCCGGAGTGGTAGCACCTGATAGGGTCCTATATTTGGGTCAAATAGAACTAAACTGTGTACTTATGCTAAACTGAATTGCTTTAAATAGAATAGTTTTGACATTTAAACTGCGTACTTATGCTAAACTGAATTGTTTGAAATGGAACTGTTTTCTCATTTAACATAGTGTAAACAAAAAAAAAAAACTATACTTATAGTAAACTGAATTGTTTGAAATATAACTGTTTATATGCATAAAGATGGATTTGGCATTAATAACCTACAAACCATAACTTTATTGCCATTGATACCAGATTCGCTTTGACTCAGTTTGAGGGTCTCATCTATGAATCAAACAGATATATTTCTGAAACCATATCACTCTGTGCAAACAAATGTTATTAAATATAAGTAATTACTTGAAACCACATAATCCAGTATAAATTATTAGTATTTGATAAACAACCGGCTCAATGGCCTAGAGGGTAGAGTGTTCGCCAATGGCCCTGGAGACCAGGTTTCAGTCCCAGGTTGCGTCATACAAAAGACTTAAAAATGGTACTTGATACCTCCTTGCTTAACACTCAGCATTATAAGGTACGTATCAAGGGTAAAGTGGAGCAATCTAGGGGAAGGAGTAGCGCCCTTCCCAACACCTTGCTGTAGTAGCTATTGAAAACGGAGCTTTCGGGTCGCCCTCGACTACAACTCAACGACTTTATTTGATAAACAGTTTGCTGTGAGTACAAATTTCAAGTGGTATTTAATAGCGAATTCCATCCAAAAATATCTTCTTTTTTTTCTTTTTGCTTACGTTTCGCTAGAGATATTGCTGTAAAAACAAAACAAAAAAAAAAAAAACAACCATGAAGAATGCAAAAAGTTAACCATAAGGTGTGGATGAAAGTGAACCGCCCCTCGTGACGGAGGAAAAGAAAAGAAAAAAAAAGTCCCTTTTGAATTATTCCGGTTCAGATAAACTGGAACCAATACTGAGTTAAAGGTTGTATCTGAATTCCTCTTGTTTGCAGTTATCAGGTTTAAGAGATGTTATACATAATGCTTCAAGTATAGATAGCTGAAAATTTGTGCTTGCACCATTAAGGATTGAAAACATACTAATTTTATTGGACTTAGTACAGTTCGGGTTTGCCAGTAGGTGTTGAGTTATGGCAGAATCAGAGTTTTGATTTATCGAGCTAGCAGGTAGTGTTTGATTATGTGACCTGATGTCGAGATACTTATGTATAAATGCCTCACGGAGGTGGCCGTGGTGTAATGGTTATCGTCGCAGGATATGGACACGGCGACACGAGTTCAAATCCTGGACCTGACTGATTGCATTTCACATAGCACTAATACCCTTGGGAAAGGTATGAATCCAATTATTCTCCCTCCAGCTATGGGTAAATAGTAGGGCAGACTAGGTTCTTCAGCCTTGGCGAGGCATCTAGTCTAGGAGAAGGAAAACTCTGAATTCAAACCTGTTAAACTCCGCTTAAAAATTGACCTTGTGCTCGAGCGGAGGGGTTGGTAAATATGATAAATGCCTCACGGTAAACGACGTGGTCAGCGAATGGAATTTTCAACTATAAACCGAAAACTATTTCCGAGACTATTATTTCTGTGAGTCGTTTCAGAGATATTTTCTTTAATTACAACGTATAGCAAGTAATATCTACTACCTTCTCTTTGTCGTATAATGACCGGTTTCATTATACCACAGAAATTAGAGAGAAATATTCCTGCCAAAATCTGATGTATTTTAAGTCGATGGAGGATCGACCAACTTCGCTGTAAAACCAGCAGTCATAGACGACATCGAGTCTGGCCCGAGGCGAAAGGATTTAACTGTTCCTTTCACTTGTATGACCAGAAGAATTCCTGACAACCAGACACCACCACCTTGGTTTTACCAGCGACAACCAATGATTCTGCTGTTCAGCTATTATTTTACCGTCTTTTTTTCCGGGCTAGAAAGTCTTTCTCGCCAATTCAGCTTAGAGGATCAGCCATTTTTAGACCAACCATCCCGATGGAGTGGCACTTGGAGAAACAAACCGACGACACCGAGCGGTGGACACCACTTGCACCGACGACACCAGTCCGCGAGCGGTGGACACCACTTGGACCGACGACACCAGTCCGCGAGCGGTGGACACCACTTGCACCGACGACACCAGTCCGCGAGCGGTGGACACCACTTGCACCGACGACACCAGTCCGCGAGCGGTGGACACCACTTGCACCGACGACACCAGTCCGCGAGCGGTGGACACCACTTGCACCGACGACACCAGTCCGCGAGCGGTGGACACCACTTGGACCGACGACACCAGTCCGCGAGCGGTGGACACCACTTGGACCGACGACGAATCTACATCTTTACCAGCAGAGACCTTCGAAACACTTTTGAATTTATTAACGTTGTCAAATTTATCTCGTAATTATAAATCTGGAAACTGTTATCATCCAATATCTTGTTTTATTATCTTTGCCATTCCTGTGTCTCTTATTTTTAAAAGTTAGTAGGGTCGGCTAACATAGACGGCCCTGCAATAAGAACACGTATTGCTTAATTCTATTTTCAAATCTCCGTGTGGTTCGTTCGATATAATAAATATCACATTTACATTTGAATTGGTAAATAAAGAAAGCTTTTATGATGAAGGGCCACTCTATCATTGAGATTAGATGGGGAAAACAACGTTGGATTTGAGAAAAAATCTCAAATTGACAACAAAGAAACAACGGCAGACGGATCCTTTAATTTATTTAACGTGATGAGTTACTGCCCAGCGACGGTAGTTTCAAATGTTTTAGACATTTCTGATTGGTTTTGTTTCTTTGTTTAATGGCATATCAACCTTTGTAGGTTATTTAATGCCAAAGCCATTCTCCTAGAAGAACAGTAGTGGTACTCTTTAACCCATAGCTGGGAGGATTAGGGGGTTCATACCTTTCCCAAGGGTATTTGCCCGAAAGTGAACGTAATAGCGCGACTGGAGTACGAACTCGCGTACTACGATTCCGCAGTCCATCGCTTTAACCATTACACCACGAGGACACCCCCCAGACATTTTTGAGGGATGAATTTTATATTCCCGGCAAATTGGCTTCATTTGTTTTAGATGGTAAACTACGTTCTTAGGATAAGCGTTATTTACGAGAACAGTATTAGATAGAAATTAGTAAAGTTGGCGACTGTAGTTGAGGGCAACCAGATGGCTCCCTTTTCGATAGCTACTACACCAAGGTGTAGGAGAGGGCGCTACTCTTTCCCCAGGATTGCTCCACTTTACCCTTGATCCATACTTTATAATGCTGAGGCATCAAGTTCAATTTTTTGAGTCTTTGGTATGACTTGATCAGCGATTAAACTCAGGTCTCCCGAGCCATTGGCGAACACAATTGTATCAAAATTTGCTTTAAGAATTAATAAATTATAATTGTTAATAAAGGATTGTTATTATTTGTCACGTGAAACCATACAAAGGTCTGTAAACAAATGATTATCATTAAATAGAAATAGTTGCTTGAAAACATGTAATTGTGTATAAATTATTAGTATTAGATAAGAATACTTGAAACCATAAAACAGGGCAATCATATGATTATAGACATATGAAAAAAGCAATTAAAAGTTGAAAATATAGTTATGATTATAACTAAACATTTACAAATGAATCAAATTTCGGGATTAAATAACCCATGAGGAGTTATATGCCGTTAATCAAATCAACCAAACTAAATCATAAGAATTAATATTTAGCACAAACGATTCAAATGTACACCGACGTCTGAATCTGCAACTGCATCTTCAATTGCATCTGCAACTACAATGCACCTACATCGGCGATGTATCTACATTTACATCTACAATGTATCTCAATCTCCCCCTAAATCAGCAATGCATTTACATCAGCAATAAATATGCATCTACTTCTGCATCAACAATGCATTTACACTTACAATGCATCTGTATCTACATCTGCAATATGTTTACATCTCCAATACATCTGCATATCCATCAGCAATCCATTCACATCTGCAATGCATCTGTATCTACATCTGCAATACGTTTACATCTCCAATATATCTGCATATCTATCAGCAATGCATTCACATCTGCAATGCATCTGTATCTACATCTGCAATCCGTTTACATCTCCAATACATCTGCATATCCATCAGCAATGCATTCACATCTGCAATGCATCTGTATCTACATCTGCAATACGTTTACATCTCCAATATATCTGCATATCTATCAGCAATGCATTCACATCTGCAATGCATCTGTATCTACATCTGCAATACGTTTACATCTCCAATACATCTGCATATCCATCAGTAATGCATTCACATCTGCAATGCATCTGTATCTACATCTGCAATACGTTTACATATCCAATACATCTGCATATCTATCAGCAATGCATTCACATCTGCAATGCATCTGTATCTACATCTGCAATACGTTTACATCTCCAATATATCTGCATATCTATCAGCAATGCATTCACATCTGCAATGCATCTGTATCTACATCTGCAATACGTTTACATCTCCAATATATCTGCATATCTATCAGCAATGCATTCACATCTGCAATGCATCTGTATCTACATCTGCAATACGTTTACATCTCCAATATATCTGCATATCTATCAGCAATGCATTCACATCTGCAATGCATCTGTATCTACATCTGCAATACGTTTACATCTCCAATACATCTGCATATCCATCAGCAATCCATTCACATCTGCAATGCATCTGTATCTACATCTGCAATACGTTTACATCTCCAATACATCTGCATATCCATCAGTAATGCATTCACATCTACAATACATCTGCATCTACATCTACATCTGCAATGCATCTGTATCTACATCTACATCAACAAGCATTTACACTTACAATACATCTGCAACTCCATGAGCAATGCATTTCCATCTGCAATGCATCTACATCTACATCTGCAATGGATCTGTATCTACATCTACATCAACAATGCATTTACACTTACAGTGCATCTGTATCTTCATCAACATGTATTTACATCTCCAATACGGCTGCATTTCCATCAGAAATGCGTTTCCATCTGCAATGCATCTGTATCTATATCTATATCTGCAATGCATCTGTATCTACATCTACATCAACAAGTATTTACACTTACAATACATCTGCAACTTTATAAGCAATGCATCTGCATCTCCAATACATCTGCATCTGCATCTACACTGCATCTGTATCTACATCTACATCAGCATCTGTATCTACATCTGCATTTACGCTTGCAATGCGTCTGTATCTACATCTGCAATGGATCTGTATCTACATCTACATCTGCAATGCATTTACATCTGCAATGCATCTGCATCTGCAATACATCTGTATCTACATCTACATCAGCAATGCATTTACATCTCCAATACAGCTGGATTTCCATCAGCAATGTATTTACATCTGCAATGCATCTGTATCTACATCTACATCAACACGCATTTACACTTACAATACATCTGCAACTCCATAAGCAATGCATTTACATATGCAATGCAATTGCATCTACGTCTTCATCAGCAATGCATTTACACTTACAATGCATCTGTATCTATATCTACAATGCATTTAAATCTCCAAGACATCTGCATCTCCATCAATAATGCATTTACATCTGTAATGTGTCAAGATCTATATCTACATATACATCTGCACTACATTTACATTTGCATCTACATCTGTATCAGTACCTTTCTCTAAATCTACATATGCAGCCACAGCTACATGTACATCTGCATCTTCAATGCATTTATATTTCCATTTCACCTGCATCTAGATCTGCAATGCATCCGGAAAAAAGGTAAAAATTATTTTCTATTAGGAAAATAGTTATCCAACAAATAAAAGAGTAAAATCTTTAAAAAAAAAAAAAAAAGCAGAATCTTCTAACGGACATTGTTGATTACCGATGAGTGGTCGTCGTTCTTCTGTCTCTAATAATCTTATTTGCTACAAGACACACTCAAACTCTTGATTGTCCAGCCGATGAAGCCTATCTCCTGCAGAGAGGTAAGACCACCCTCTCCCCAGAAAAAATGGTGCCTTGTGTATGATACTAAACTGCATCTAGTTGTGAGACTACAATCTTGCAGATCTGGGAAGTGTAAAGGCGAACACACATTTGTTTTTTTCATTAGGTACGGTTAAATGGACAAATAAGAAGGCTGAGTTAAGAAGGTTTCTTATTATTTCTTTTTTACGATTAAACCACAATAACTTTTTTATAAAAATTATCTACAAAAAAAAAAAAAAAAATTCTGGGGTTGTCTCTGTGGCGTAGTGGCTAACGTGCTGGACTGCGTTATTGTAATAAACGAATTCAAACTCCAGTCTCGTAATTATGTTCCCTTACCAAGAAACCACCCCACACAGGGTGTTAAAAATTTTATTTTGCTCGTTTAAAGAGTTATCGTTACTTATTTTAAAATGTGTTCTGTCCCATAATTACTGTTACATTTACATGTCTTCCACACACTTACTGGAACAATTATCATGGGACAAGTTTCCAGTGCTTTCTTTGATAAAAAAAATCTTCTTATATGCATTTAGAATAGCGTTTTACTTTTACATTTCAGCTGAAGTTTTGTGTAACATTCTAAATGAATTCTTCTGCGGCGCGAAGAGATTCATAAGTCATAAAAAAAAAACAAGAACGCAAGCGACGGGAGGAAAGACGAGTTGATAAAATCCAAGATATCATCTAGTGGGCTAGCTGTAACTAGATATGCCTGATCTAGCACATCGAACTAAAAACAATTATCAACTGGGATTTACCGAGGTCACCAGACTCGATCGGCTATCTAAATCGTGGCGGGGACTACCCGAGGTGTAAGTGAGGGTTGGGTGTTCTGTGAAACCCAATATAAGAAACACGGGTTTCTCAGTTCGCATCTATTTATATAGTCGTAATTCATTTAGCTTTTTACCTAGATGTGACACGATGCAATATGAATGGGGAACTCAATGAGACACGAACTCACTCGTGAAGGTTTGCTGGTCTAGCTTGCTAACGATTACACCACTCGCTGATACTAAAAAAGGTAAGTCAGTATTAAAAAATAGAAATTTACCTAACTTCACAAAATAATATTGAAAATATTATCTTGTGGAGTTTACTTTGTCCAGTGAAATATTTTACGGAATTTTGTGGGTAATTTTTTGTCAAGTGATTGACACTTAAGAGATTTATCGATTTACACATTTTTGTTTACTGTCCAGATGTTTAGTCCTAACTAATTGGTAGTACTCGTGATGTAACAGTTATTGTAGGGAGAAGCCCAGTTGGCTCGGACTGTAGAATATGCAGACTGCATCTCAGCAGAAAGGTAAGACTCCCACCCCCGACGAGTGTTCTCGATATGACATTAAACCATCTAATGGCGATGCCCCAGCTTTGGAGATTTGGAGAATGTGTACCCCTTCATTGCCATTATTTCCAGGTTCACTCTGACCAGAAGTGGTAGTACCTGATAGGTTCCTATCTATGGGTCAAATAGAACAAGGTATATATGCAAACAAATGGCTGATCTTAAATTGTGACTGTCATATAGCAATAGTTGAAACCATTTAACTCTGTGTAAAAAAGATCTCAGGCTTGTTTAAGAATATTGTTTATAAAATATGTTTATAAATCATATATTATCTAATATCAAAAGCATTTTGCATTAAATAACCTACAATGTTTGATATACCATAAAAGCCAACCAAACCAAATCATGTATATATAATATGTATGTATAAAGAGCATTTGGCATTAAATAACCAACAAGGGTTGATATGCCATAAAAGTCAACCCAATCAAATCTTATATATTAAAAAAATACGTATAAAGAGGATTTGGCATTAAATAACCTACAAATGTTGATACGCCATAAAACCAACCTAACACAACCCTATCGTCAGAAGTGGACTAAATGAACTGAGTTCAAATGAAAGTGTCAGCATTTCACATAGCGCTAATAACCTCGGGATAGGTATAAATCTAGCTACCCCCTCCATCTATGGATAAATAGCAGGGCAGACTGAGCTCTTTAACTTTAGTATGGCAACCAATCTTGGAGAAGGAAAACTGAATGCAAACTAGTTGTACAGCTGGAGAAGGATGGGATTCGCTAGGCTATTTCTGTCCAAGACATACAACAGGAGTAGCGTCCTCCCCACTGCCACAACCAAACTCTGTTATGAGACCTGTGAAGTGAGTGAGAGAGTTATTTAACATTTCCAGCTTGAACAATTTCCTATAAATAAAATCAGCTGTCTTTGATTAATTGTGAATATTCATTTTAGCGAGACAAATAATTTGCTCATTTGAAAATCAAAATTCTCTGCGATTTGTAAATACTTGCAGCAACATGGCTTTCTGCCGATTGTTTTTTTTATTGTTGGGTGCCATTCTCGATGAAAGACGTTTTTTTTATCCATCTGGAATTTTCGTTTACGATAAGACATATCAGTCAGTATGCATACTAAATTTGGTAACTCTACATCGAATTTTGATAGCTGTCTATACTAGACAGAAAATTTCTACCCAATTATTAAATTGATATTGGATCCTGATGTACTGTCTTTCTCAGCATCGCCGTCACTGTAAATTGTTCCTATAACGAGGTGAGTTTGGCTTTTAAAATCCGATTAATTGCTGTTTATTCAAACTAGGAAAGAAAAAAACAAAAACAAAAAAAACAAAAAAACAATCGGATTTTAAATCAAAGCAAAACGAAATCCACGTTACGTAGCTTTTATGTTAAACATGGATATCGTATAAAACCGGCATTAACGTCATCTCTTGAAAGCAGATATAATTCACGTTAATCTACCCATATCTAAACCATTTTTGTTCATTGTTGATTCTTCTCACCTATAAATATTTCTCTTCGGATTACATACATATAAATGCTAGCATGATCCATTGGAAATTACACGGAACGAAAAAAAAAAAAAAAGTTGTCATTTACAGTAAGAAAGGATGATTTGCAATTTTATTACATATAAATCCCATTGCTGCATTTGCAATAAATTATGGAAATATATACCATAACAATCTATATAATACTTAATGAACATATCATTTGATAGTATTTAATCATACCGAAACTACTAGATCAATTTATAGTTGCATATTCTGTTTTGTGGATAACGGCATTGCTGGTACCGAGGAATCTTCGGGCATCTTTTCTTTTTTGCTTTCAACTTTCGACAGCAGTTTGTTGGAGCTTATCAGAACTTCAGACTTTATAGGATCTCAGGTGCTCATAAAAATTTCAGGAAACCATTATACAATAATTCATGTTTACTAGGATACTTAGTTAAGATAGATGAAGTTAGCGCATGGCAATTCCATGTGAATTACCGACTCATTGGTCAAGTAGGTAGAGTGTTCGCCAATGGTCCGAGAGACCTGGGTTCAATCCCAGGTCGCGTCATACCAAAAACTCAAAAATGGTACTTGATACCCCCTTGCTTAACACTCAGCAATATAAGGTATGTATCAAGGGTAAAGTGGAGCAATTCAGGGAAAGGGGTAGCGCCTCCCCCCAGGTGTAGTAGTTATTGAAAATGGAGCCTTCTGGTCATCCTAGACTAAGGTCGCCAACTTTACTTACTTTAGTTTGGTTTGGTTTCTTTTATTAATGGTACATCAACCTTCTAGGGTTATTTAACACCAAACCCATCCTCGTAGAAGAACAGTAATGGTACAACTTAATCCATAGCTGGTTGGAGATATGGCTGGATTATATATTTTTCAATGGTAGTAGTCCAAAAGGGAACAGCTTGACTGGAGTTTGAACTCACGAACTACAATGTTACAGAATTTTCTTTCTCCTTGATTGGTTGCCTTACCAAAGCTAAGTAACTCAGTCTACTCTACTATCTAGCCATAGCTATCAGTAATATTAGATTTATTTTCTCTTGATATATACATGCAGCGGCTCATTGGCCCAGTGGGTAGAGTGTTCACCAATTATCCTGGAGACCTGGGTTCCATCCCAGGTCGTGTCATACCAAAGACTTTAAAAATGGTACTTGATACCTCCTTGCTTAACACTCAGCAATATAAGGTACGTATCGAGGGTAAAGTGGAGTAATCCAGGGAAAAAGAGTAGCGTTCTCTCCTATACCTCGGTGGTGAGGCTCTAGTTCCTGAGATCCTTCATTGCCATTACTCCCTGGTCTACTCTAACCCGGAGAGGTAGTACCTGTTACAGTCACATCTATGTGTCCAATAGATCTCTTTATATTATATTATTGCTCAAAAGTGGAGCAATCCAGGGAAGGGAGTAGAGTCTTCTACACTTCGGTGTAGTAGTTATTGAAAAGGGAGCCTTTTGGTCGCCCTCGACTACGGTCACCGACTTATATATACATATTCATATAAACAGAATATACATTTTGTAAATGAACAATTTGTATGTATATAAAATTATTTATCTATATAAATAAAAATGTAAATGTTTGTTACTAACCGATAATCACCAGTTTTATACCACAAATTGGTTTAAAATTTTCTGAGAGTATTTTATTCGAATTCAGGAGTGCTTTAATACACTTATTATCTAAAGAATTTGCAATAATTAAAAAAATATTTTTAATAAGTCGTTTTTCTCCGAGAATTATGAAGGTAAAAATTACCTCCGTTTTCCAAGAATTTTACACGTGATTTTTTTCTGCTTTATCTCTTTTCTTTCTTTTTTGGTTAACTTAAACAGAGACACTAAAATTTAAACCATATTTCGTTGGTTCAGTAGTAAGTAATTTTTTTTATTCTAACGAATTGTTTACAAAATATTTTGTTTTATTTTTTGAACATTCCTTTTTTTTGTTTAACTTCAACGAAAGACATCCATTAAAAAGTTTTCTTTCTTAAACCATATTTCGTCAGTTCAGTAGAAACGAATTGTTTATTAAGTATTTTATTTTCTTTTGTCAACATTACTTTTTTTCTTTAACTTCAACGAAAGGCATTTCTTAATAAGTTTTCTTTCGTTTTATTATTATCGATAAGACACTAAACTTTAAACTATATTTCGTTGGTTCAGTAGTAATTGTTTACTGAATATTTTATTTTTCTTTTTCAATATTTCTTTTTTTGTTTAACTTCAACGAAAGACATTCCATAAAAAGTTTTCTTTCGTTAATAAACTTTAAACCATATTTCGTTGGTTCAGTAGTAAGTAAATTTCTTTTTATTCTAAAAACTTATTCTTAAATTTTTTCTTCATTATTGATATCCCATTTATTTTGTTGTTTAATAAATATTTTATGGTGTGCCAATTATCATGTTGCGAAATATCAACTAGCCCAAGCTTGGTAATGGCACACGTCTTTCAGTAGAAAAAATTAATGACCAACATCATAGAAGCAACAATTTTGACAGGGCCTTTCAAAGGTGAAGATGTCCTCTCCGTGAATTCCCATGATTCCAATAGATATGTCATTTCAATTTAAGAGATTGCAATTCCCAATTCGATTTGCATCTGCAATCACGATCAACAAAGTACAGGATCAATCTTTAGAATTGTGTGGCTTATATTTACACACTGATTGCTTCTCGCATCGGCAATCATATGTTGCCTGTTCCAGAGTCGGCAATCCAGACAATCTCTTTATCTACACGGAAACTGGAACTCCCAAGAATATTGTGTATCCACAAGTATTGGAAAATTAAACATATCAGAAACATGTATTTTCTTTTTTTTTTCCCCATTTAAGCAAACTGTGTCACAGCAACGCGTGGCCGGGTACAGCTAGTATATATATATATATATATGTGTGTGTGTGTGTGTGTGTGTGTGTGTGTGTATCTGTGTGTTAAATAAATATTTTGTGGATATATAAATAATATATCTTACATGTCATGGTAATCTTTCAGTGGCTAAGACCTACTAGGAGCGATTGATGGGAGAGAGAGAGAGAGAGCGAGAGAGAGCGAGAGAGAGAGAGAGAGAGAGTGTGTGTGTGTGTGTGTGTTAGGGAATTCCATGTTGTCAACGTGACTTGATTATAATCATCATCATCATCATTATTTATGCAATGGAAATATCTAGAATCTTTGGGTTTTATGAATTTAAAGGAATCTGATTCAAGAAATACACGAAAATAGACAACCAACAACATTGTTAAAAGGCGAACCCATGGGTAAACCGAATCTTTTTTCTTTTTTTTTTTTTTATAAAAGATACCATTCAGGGCCGCCCTATAGAGATGTGGGGCCCAATTGGGAACATATACATTGCAATGTGTTGTTGTATACACTTAACGAACCGACACTCTAGAGCGGAGCCACCTTAAGCGCGGGCTTCAATTGGGAGCATTTAGTCCAATTAACTTAAGGCCGACCATAACACCTTTTTATTGAAAAAAAAAACTTATGTTTAGTTCATAATGCGCAAATTTTGATGATGTCAAATGGTAAAGGTCATTAATTTTCTTAAAATGATTTTCTAAATGCATTTACTTCAGGAGTATTAGTATATTAGTATATCAATTTTATGTAGAGACTGGCTATAGTTTTATAAGTAGTATTCTCACTTGTACCTTTCCGTGAATTTATCTAACCAGGTCCCCTTGAATTCAAAATACTTTCAAATTAGAGAAATTTCAGTCACACACACACACACACAACTTATACATATTTATCAACCTCTTCACATAGGCAGGATGTGACACAAGGTCAGTTTTTTAAGCGGAGTTTAACTGGTTTGAATTCAGAGTTTTCCTTCTCCCAGACCGGTTGCGATTGTAAGGTCAAAGAGACCAGTCTACCCTAATATTTACCCATAACTAGAGAGAGAAGAGTTGGGTTCGTATCTTTCCCAAGGGTATTGGTGCTATGGGGAATACAAACAATCTCGTCCAGGATTTGAACTCTGATCCCCTTATCCATTTCTTATGACGATAACCATTACACTGCAAGCACCTTCAAATTATAAATATAAAATATACATTCTGCATGTTAAATAGCTCTTTATTGAATTGCCGAAAGATCAATAAGCAACGTTGTTATTTACTTATCATAGTTGTGGCACAAGACCATAAATATAAAGCATCCAATGAGAATCGAACTCAGTAAAATGGTCAATTAAACAAGTTTCCTAACCATTACACGACGCGAAAACAATAAAGAAATGTTTGTGATATACATATAAATAATACATTATAAAATCAATATAAATATATATATATATAAAGAGAGAGGAGAGAGAGAGAGAGAGAGAGAGAGAGAGAGATCCTATTTACCAACCCCTCCGCTCGGGCAGGATATGACACAAGGTCAATTTTTAAGCGGAGTTTTACAGGTTTGAATTCAGAGTTTTCCATCTCCTAGACTAGTTGCCTCACCAAGGCTGAAGAACCTAGTCTGTCCTACTATTTACCCATAGCTGGAGGGAGAATAATTGGATTCATACCTTTCCCAAGGGTATTAGTGCTATGTGAAATGCAATGAGTTTCGTCCAGGATTTGAACTCGTGTCGCCGTGTTCATTTCCTACGACGATAACCATTACATCACGGGCAGAGAGAGAGAGAGAGAGAGAGAGAGAGAGAGAGAGAGATAAAGAGAAAGACAGACAGATTGATATTAATACTGATTTTCAAATGTATAACTTATATGTATATCATAAACATTCATTGATCGTTATAATTACATAATCAATATATATATATATATATATATATATAAATATATAAGATGAAGGTTAAGTACTTTTCAAGTTTCTCCTTATTACGATCCACTTAGGACCGTGATACATATATAGGTAGCATTTTCTCTTTTAAACATGTCTGATTGAATAAGACAGACGCTTCACTTCTGCTTATTCTATTAATGATCCGTTCAAGTCTTCGTACGAGTGGTTTGACATCTGGATGGAATGAATTCAAAAAGACACCATATTTATCCTAAGTAGTTTCGGGCTCCGGCTGGAGCCATCTTCAGGGGAATGAACATTTGAAATGCCAAACACAATGACGAATTGTATGCATTTAGAAGGGATAACAAGTAATAGGGAATTTACGAAAGAGAAGAATTTTACTGGAGGTAAGAGGAAAAACTGGCGGGAAAAATGTTAAAGGCATTTGCGAACGCGGCTGTTTCAGTTGAAATTGATCTGTTTCAGGAAAGTTTGTTAATCTTTATTTTGAGAGCTTCATTAATTTGGAATTTTTGTTTGTTTGTTTTTTCTTTGTCTAATATCAAGGTATTTTTAGTTAGTATTTTTCGGTATTGGGAAGCGGGGCGTGAATGTGTCTTAAGATGTTGACAGACGGAACTAGTATCAGATAGGTGAAGTCTTAAGATGGCTCCAGCAGGGGTCGAAATTCTTGGGAAAAATATGGCGTCTTTTTTGATTCATTCCAACCAGTCAGGTGACTCATGTGAAGACTTGAACGAATCATTAATTGAATAAGCAGAAGTGAAGCGTCTGCCTTATTCAATCCCACACACACACACACACACACACACACATATATATATATATATATATATATATATAATGCAATTAGTAGAAAACTCAAATCTGGTTAAATTATCATTAAAAATTTATTTCGGCGAAAAATATCATTATACTCTTCGTCTCATCAGATGATTTCACACATCTAATTTGAGGTTGAAAAACAGCAAATATGGATTACAGTCCATATATGTGGATGAAAAAAAAAGAAGAAAAAAACTATATAAATTTAAATTCCCAGACGCTAGTAAAGAAAAATTAAGATACCAGAAAAATGGTGTTCCTGTAAATTAAATCTTTCTAATTTGAACATGCGCTAGATTTTTCGAAGCAAGTGGCATTTTATGATAAATGTAAGCTTGTAAACTAAACGATTATCTTCATATATTTATCCCATTTACTTCTTTAACACATATTAAATCCCTCAGCAAATGGGGTCATTGTCTTCCTCCTAAAAAAATCACCCCGTCATATAATACTAGTAATTACTGAAATAAATGTAATTATTTCCAATAAAAATCATCCAAAATCAATATTCTTGCTATTATCTAGAGTAGGAGCCTCGGTGGCCCTCAGTCAGGATGATTTGAATTTATTTTTATGCCTATATTTAAACACAAACTCGTTACGTTCATTCAGCAGTAGTCTGAAATCTTTAGAATTAATTATACTAATTTTTTCATCGATACAGCAGTTACATCGGTTATTGAAGCCATTCGTGGTTGAAGACGACCTATTTTCCATTTTATTGGTGGTGGTAGGGGTATACCCTGATCCTTAAGGTTCCAAAAATATTCAGATAGAGCGGTTTGGTTTCTAAGTTTCGGATTGGAGAAAGAAAGAATGTCGGTGATTATACAGTCTTTGTTTCCAATTCCCAGCGGAGATACCTATATAAACCCTCTCTCCATCATTATTATGTTCCATGGGGGAAATGCACGGTTGGTAAGTTGCACCTTCCCCCAAAGAGGCATTCCCCTTTTCTTCTACAGTTACAGGACATCTCGTCTGGTCCCCCACTATTCCTATTTAATTCGTCTAGTAACCTCCTGGTTTGGTTTGGTTTGGTTTGTTGGTTTTTATGGCATATCAACCTTTGTAGGTTATTTAACGCCAAATCCATTTTTATGTAAATAATCTGTTCTATTTCAAACAATTCAGTTTAGCATAAGTACACAGTTTAATGGTCAAAACATTTCCATTTCTAACTATTCAAATATGTAACAATTCGGTTAAGTGTAAATACAGTTTTAATGTCGAAAAACAGTTCTATTTGAAATAATTTAGTTAAGCATAAGCACACAGTTTAAATGTAAGTACGGTTTAATTGTAAAAGTCATTTCTATTTCAAACTATTCAGTTTTACTCAAACAATTCATTTTAGCATAAGTACGCTGTTAATTCTATTTAACACATAGATAGGGCCCTTATCAGGTGGTACCACTCCGGGCCAGAGTGGACCTGGGAGCAATGGCAATGAAGGGGTACTCCGCATTCCCCAAAGCTCCAGCATTGCTGGAACCTCACCATCAGATTGTTTAGTGTCATATCCAGGACACTCGTTTGGGGGGGGGTCTTACCCCTCTGCATAGGTGCAGTCAGTGTATTCTTCAGCCCCAGCTGACTGGGCAATATTAACCTCCTGTTGTGGTTGTTACTATGTATATTGTTTGTACAAGAGTAACTAATTTTTACGGTGTTCCAATTAAAAAGATTTCTTAATGGATTGTCCCTATTAAAGTATTTATCCAGGAGGTTTAGAAAGTATTTACCTATGTTAATGTTGGACTAGGTTCTTCAGCCTTGGTGAGGTAACTAGTCTAGGAGAAGGAAAACTCTGAATTCAAAACCTGTTAAACTCCGCTTAAAAATTGACCTTGTGTCATATCCTGCCCGAGCGAAGGGGTTGGTAAATAGTACCTATGTTAATGTTGGTAAGTTTACAGAATGGCGGGTTAAACCAGATTACTCTTCTATTTCTATTTTTTCCTTGTCTATTTGAGTGATTATTATTGGTGTCACTTGCGTTGACGAGTGCGCGGGTCCACTACTATTACTTCTACCATTAGAGCCAGAATTCACTGAGTTCAAGTACTCCAGCCAGTAACCCAAGACTGACCCTTGTTTTTATTAGACACGAAGATTTTGGATTAAATTTTTTAGGAAAAAAGTGCGTGAATGAATTTGTTCACATTACAGTGTGAAAACTTTGTCATCGAATGGTTGGCTGGTTGTTCGGGTTTTATGGCATATCAACCTTTGTAGGTTATTTAGTGCCAAATCCATTTTCATACAAATCAACCATTCTATTTCCAACAATTAAACTAACATAAATAAACAAGTTTAATTTTCAAAAACATTTCTATTTTAAGATATTCAGTTTAGTCAAACAGTTCTAATTCAACCAACTCAGTTTAGTATAAGTATAATTTTTGTTTACACTCAGTTAAATGTTAAAACATTTCTATTTCAAGCAATTCAGTTTAGCATAAGTACGCAGTTTAAATGTCAAAACAGTTCTATTTCAACTAATTCTGTTTAGCATAAGTATGCAGTTTAGTTCTATTTAACCTATAGATAAGGCCCCACCAGGTGCAACCACTATGGGCCAGAGTGGACCTGGGAACGATGGCAATGAAGGGGTACTCTGCATTCTCCAAAGCTCCAGCTTCAATGGAACCTCACCATCAGATTTTTTAGTGTCATATCCAAGACACTCGTTGGGGGTGTCTTACCCCTCTGCAGAGATGCAGTCGGTGTATTCAATAGCCCCAACCGACTGGGCAATTATGGAATGGGAAATTTTTCCGATGTTTCCAGGTCATCGTAATACAAAAGAATACATTGTTCCAAGATTTTTGCTAATGCAATGGTGTTATAACGCTATAGATTAGAGAATAAAGCAGTTTCTAATTCAATTTGCTACTTCATAATAATAGTGCATTGCCGTTTCCTCTCACACCGATCAATCTAATTCATAAAGGGTGATAACTTCAACAATGTAAATTATAGAGTATTTTCTTATATCTAATTCTTTTTTAAATGTAAAACACACACACACACACACACACACACACACACACACACACACACACACACACACACACACACACACACACACACACACATGTACATATAGCGATTATAGAAATTGGTCTTACTTGTGTATAAAGAGAAATTAGTTGTTGCAGTAACACAGGTAAAGAGAAATTTGTTATTATGGGAACACAGGCAGTAACTAGGAAGATTACATTACTTAATCTCACTTTGAGAGGCGTGCTTAGTGAAACGGTTATCGTCGTAGGAATTGGAATCGGCAACCCAAGTTCGAATCCTAGGCGAGGTTGTTTGCGTTTCACTTTGTATTAATGCCCTTTGAGAAAAGCATGAATTCCCTCCCAGTTATTTTTGCCTTGGTTAGGCAGTCAGTATAGGAGAAGGAAACCTGTGAATTAAACTGGCTTTACTCAGCTTAAAATTTAACTTTACGTCATTGTGTACTTACTTGGCTTTCTTTCTTCCTTGATTTACCCGAATCATTTGATTAGCCAGTAGATGGGGATTAGAATACACTGTGTCCCCTGCAAATGGGAGTGAGACTTCCCCACCAAAAAAAAGGATGTCCTGGGTATGACACTAAACCATCTGATCGTGAGGCTCCAGTTCTGGAGATATGAGGAGTGTGGAGAACTCTTTTATTGCTATTATCCCCAGGTCAACTTTGACCCGGAGTGGTTGTACCTGTTAAGGTAACATCTATGGGTCAAATAGATCTATTTAAAAATTATTCGTATTTGATAGGACCGAGAGTTAAAAACAACTATCAAGAAACAACAAGAAAAATGTTGACATGAGCGTACAATGAACGTGGTTCCCTAATCTCTTGCTACCAAATAACCCATGACTGATTGACTTGCCGTTAAAATCAATCACTTAATCAATCAATTCATTTATTTGAAAATATTTCATTCGATCGATGCCCCCGTATTCTCAAGACGACTATTATCACCATCTTGGACCCATGAAAAAACAGAAGTGCCTGTCTATGAGTAAATAATCTCGTCATTTACGACGGGTACTATGTCATTTTATGTATCGGACCTGAATCGATATTGAGATTATTGTCCGCCAAAAACAGCATTGAAGTGATTAAATCAAAACAAAGGTTTCTGTGCAACATAACTCTCCTCAAGGACTTTAACTGTGGGCTCAAATTGAATTGGTAGTGTTACATAGTGATGCTTCAAAACAATTAAATCAATGCAAACAAATGATTAATACTCAATAGAACTATTCGTGTTAGAATATGTGGAAACATTTAACTATGTACTAACAAAAGTAATATGTGTGAGCAAAAATTAGCACTGACTCATTTAAAAACAATATAACCAACAATCTATTGACTTATAAATCATATGTATGACCATTTAAATAAATGAGCTCTGGCTCTTTTAAAAATTTTATCTACAAACTATGCGTTGACAAATCATGTATGATATATATAAAGAGGATTTGGCATTGAATTACGTAAAATGGTTGATATATCATAAAATCAAACCAAACTAAATCATATATATTTAATATATATATATATGCATATATATATATATATATATATATATATATATATATATATATATATATATATAAAGAGGATTTGGCATTGAATAACTTAAAATGGTTGACATGTCATAAAACCAAACCAAACCAAACCAAACCATATATATTTAATATATATGTACGAGGATCATTAAATAAGTTTCCAGGCTTTTTTCGTACGGGCACTTTTATTGATAGTACACACATGAAATTCTAATCCCCTTCGACGTAATCTCCTCCGGCTGCAATGCACTTGTTTTGCCGTTCCAAAAACTTCTGGAAGGCCCCATCGAAGTCCTCTTGTGTGAGCGTGTCAATGACCTTCGTCACAGCCTCTTTCATCTCCTCAATCGTCTCATATCGACAGCCTCTAAGTTTTTCTTTGAGCTTAGGGAATAACCAAAAGTCATAAGGAGCAAGCTCTGGACCATAGGGAGGCTGAGGAACTGTCTTGATACCCATCTTGGTCAAATAGTCTGTGACAAGGATGGAGTTGTGGACTGGTGCATTGTCTTGGTGGAAATGCCACTGACCCAATTTGAAGAGTGCTGGCCTCTTCCCAAGGAATCTCTTCCTGAACTCCCTTAAAACCTCAACATAGTATTCCTTGTTGACTGTCTGTCCAGTGGGAACCCAGTGCATGTAAATCATGCCGGTGCTGTCAAAACAGGGATCATCAAAAGTTTGTGTGTGGATTTGCTCTGTCTGGCCTTCTTGGGTCTGGGAGAGCCAGCATGCTTCCACTGGGAACTCTGTCTCTTGGTCTCTGGGTCATAGCAGTAGATTTAGCTTTCACCACATGGCATTTTAAAACAGGATTTTATTGCATATCATTCTTCCTCACGTCCAGATTGCATTTTTGAAATTCGCCAGCTGAGACAATCAGGCTTTAGTAGCGTGTTCCAATTCCTGCTGTAGCTGTTCATTTGAACCTGAAATCATAAAAATTGGTCAGTCATCTCATAATATGTATAGCAATAACGTACTGAATTTTCAAGAGTCTACGACAATCTTAAATGCCAGTACAAAAAAAGTCTAGAAAGTTATTGAATGCATCACGTATAAAGAGGATTTGGGATTGAATAACTTAAAATGGTTGGTATGTTATAAAACCAAATCAAACAAAACCAAATCATATATATTTAATATATATATATATATATATATATATATATATATATATATATATAAAGAGGATTTGGCTTTAAGTAACTTGAAATGGTTGATATGTCATAAAACCAAACCAAAGCAAACTATTCTCAAGGAATCAACAAGACGATTGTCTCCCTGATTACAGCATTTATTGTCCAATGAGTAACATTATGTCACATGTTTATATATTCAGTTATAAAACAACGACAGCTATTAAGGTTACACCTGAACCTGACACTTGCTACCCATACCACTGAGTTAGTGGGGAGGGAAAGTGCAGTAATTGCGACTGGACTTCACTAAGCACCACTTGGTCGGACTGATATATATTCGACTCTTGCAAACAATATTCCAGGCCACAAGCTACCACTTCATCCACTTGTGGTCATCAATGGTCAGGTACTTGTCTACTTATCGCTGAGACCAACTTTTGTCACTGGAGACTCTCAGGGTCATTTTTTTCTCTCTGTCCACTTTTGCTTAGTAAAGTAAAACTGAACTTACACAGCACGATTGTATCATGTGTCAGTATTTTCACATTGCATTGGCCAACAGGGATATAGTAAACGATATGATTTGATTTTCTTATAACTGCCCAAACCACATATAATTAGGCAACCCTTTCATGACAAAGAAATCCCATATAGTTTCAAAATTGTCTTTTCACATTATGGAAGTCAGATTTTCCAGCTTCCTTCCTTCCTTCCTTTTATATATATATATATATAGTGACACGAATAAGTAGTTGATACATGTTATTTTTTGTTATAACTCTAGTTTATGTTCGCCATTTTGCCTGATATTTGGTAAGTAATATCCCGTTAAGTTATTTTAGTTTTATGTGGAGGGAAAATTAAAAACTCATGGTTGAATCCATTTTTTTTATCAAAGTTCAAAATTACCCTATGCAAAGTATTGGATACATGACACTCTTTCAAATTTCCAATTGAAAATATTTAAATATTCAAATTTTCGATAGTATTGGAATGTTATCTCTGACCAATCAGAGAAGCGCACAATTTTTTACAAGATGGTGCTACTAATCATCTGACTCTTTGATGTGTATTTTGGAATTCAAGGATTAAAAATGGCAAAAACTAAAGTATTATACAAAGATATGCCAGATAGAATCATTGAACGTCACAAAGGAGGACAAGATATACTTATTACTTACCAAAATGACGTGTATCCAATACTTATGCGTGTCACTTTATGTATATGAAGATCATTCAATTGATAAAGAGAATTTTTTTTTTGCAAAAAGCAGAGTACATGTAATTTTTCTTTCATAAATGTTAACTCTGCATTGTTTGGGATTAGTTTCTATCGAAAATTATTTCAATTTCGCGGGAATATTGTTTTGCGGCTATTCAAAATTAGGCAAATCAGATTGTTCTTGGCTTGAACAGAGGTCTGTCAACAAACTTTTGGTAACTGAGACGTGCAAAACATATGAACTTTACAGAAGAATATTTGATATGTTCAGAGAAGCATGTTTTATTAAAAAAGATAATCATTTCAAATTGGCTAAACATGGGTTTGCCACTATGGGCCTGAGACAAAAAGACAGTTTATGGAGTGGAACACACACTAACTCTCGTGTAAAGAAAAAGTTCTGATCGTATTAGTCAGTAAAGGTCTTCTGGGACACGAAAAGACCTATCACTATTGCTTTCCTTGAAAAAGGTGCAACATTAAATAGTGCTTCCTAGTGCCAACTTATTAGGCAATATTCACCTTATTTATTAAATGACTCACGTATATATATATATATATATATATATATATATATATATATATATATATATATATATATAATGTTTTCTCACCATCTTCATGAGAGTTTTATGACTATAAGTTTCATTCACGTATGAAAAATACAATTATCAGATGAAATGAAAAAAAATGAAAATCCACAAAATTTACTTGAGAAGATTTATCTTAGGTTTTATAGTGCTCGAGTGGCCAGTATTTGAGCAATTTTCTGATTGTTTATTTCTTTGTTTGTCTGTCTGTCTGTTTTTCTCTCTCTTTCTCTCTCTCCCTGCTTCTCTCTAGACATAATACATCACTCAATAAGTCCCGGGCCTGACATATAATAATATTATAATGATAATATTTATAATAATAAAAAATCTATATGATTTTTATAAAGTATTAACCAGGCCATTGGCCTAATGAGTAGAGTGTTTGTCAATGGTCCGGGAGACCGGAGTTCGATCCCAGGTCGAGTCATACCAAAGACTCAAAAAATGGTACTTGATGCCGCCTTGCTTAACACTCGACATTATAAAGAAAGGATCAAGGGTAAAGTGGAGTAATCCAGGGAATGAAGTAGCGCAACCCCCTACACCTCGGTGTAGTAGCTATTGAAAAGGGAGCTTTTGGGTCAAACTCGTCTAAGGTCGCCAACTTTACTTTTACTTTTCTAACTTTCAAATAAATTAAGTAAAGTTGGCGACCATAGTTGAGGGCGACCAAAAGGCTCCCTTTTCAACAGCTACAACACTGAGGTGTAGGGGAGGGCGCTACTCCTTTCCCTGGATTGCTCCACTTTATCCTCGATACGTACCTTATATTGCTCAGTGTTAAGCAAGGAGGTATCAAGTACCATTTTTAAAGTCTTTGGTATGACGCGACCTGGGATTGAACCCAGGTCTCCAGGATCATAGGCGAACACTCTCCCCACTGGCCCAGTGAGCCGGTGCTTTCAAATAGAATGTGTCAAATTTTAAGCCTAATCGGATTATTAGTTTACAAATTACAATAATTTAAGTGAAGTTGCTGTTGCAAATTTTCAAAACAATGGAAAAATCTGAATTTCGTTTTCGCTTTCTGATGGGAAAAATACTATTCAAGCAAAGCAAGGTGCTTGATAAGTGGACTCTGCTCCGTCAGAAACAAAGGTTAAGAGGTTGTATGCTGACTTTAAACGCAGTCGTACAGATATAAATGATGCTGAACGCTCAAGTCGACCAAATTCGGCAGTTGTCCCGGAAAACATCCCAAAACTCCATTAACTCACTTTGGCCAATCGTAAATTGAAGTTGTGTGAGATAGCTGAGGAGTTGAAGATATCAGAAAGCTGTATATTCACCATTTTACATGAACATCTGTCAATGAGGAAGCTGTATTCACAGTAGGTGTCGCGTTTGCTCACAGTCGATCAAAAACAACAACGCGTCGACAATTCAGAGCGTTGTTTGCAACTGTTTCAAAGCAACAAAAAGAAGTTTTTGCGTAAATATGTGACAATGGATGAAATATGGATCCACCACTTCACTCCAGAGTCAAATCAGCAGTCAGCTGAGTAGACAGCAGTAGGTGAAAGCCGTTCAAAGCGACCAAGAACACAAACATCAGTAGGCAAGGTTTTAGCCCCCGTATTTTGGGATGTGCAAGGTATTTTGTTCATCGATTACCTTGATATCAATAGCGAATATTGTATAGCATTATTGGTGCTTTTGAAGGAAAAAATCGCCCACAAATGAAGAAGAAAAAAGTGCTCTTTCACCAAGACAATGCACCGTGTCACAAGTCGATCTCAATGATGGCAAAATTACATAAATTGAACTTTGAATTGCTTCTGCACTCACCCTATTCTCTAGATCTAGCCCCCAGTGACTACTGGTTGTTTGGAGACCTCAAAACAATGCTGCAGGGAAAGAGATTTGGCTCCAATGAAGAAGTGATATCGGAAACTGAGGCGTATTTCGAGGCCAAAGAAATCGTTCTAATAAAAAGGCATCGAATTGTTAATGAAGCGTTGGAATCAGTGTATCACCCTAGAAGGAGACTATGTTGATGAATAAGGTCGAATTTTGCCTAAAAGTTGTTGTTTTATTAGTTAGGCCCGGGAATTATTGAGTGATGTATTATATATATATATATATATATATATATATATATATATATATATATATACAATAGAGTTCAAGTCACCGGAAGCTTATGATTTATCATTACTACCACGTGGAATTTATTACTACTTCGTGAAAACAATAAAGAAATGCTTATGATATACATATAGATTATACATTATAAAATCAATATCAATATATATGAATATATATGTATACATAGAGAGAGAGAGATAGAAAGAGAAAGAGAGATTGAGAGTCAGAGAGACAGAGACAGAGACAGCGAGATCGATAGATACACATTAATACTTATTCTATAATTTACGATTTATATGTATATCATAAGAATTTATTGATAGCTATAATTATATATATATATATATATATATATATAATGAAGGTCAAGTACTTTTCAGGTTTCTCCCTGATACATTCCACATAGGGCCGGAATATATATATATATATATATATATATATATATATATATATATGTGTGTGTGTGTGTGTGTTCGTTCTATTTCTCGCTGTCACAGAAAGGAAAACCTGAGTGATTAGCCATAAAAATAGATAAAGATAGAAAATAAAATTGAAAAATGAAAAAAAAAAAAAAATAGTCAAAATAAATAATAATGATAATGATTGATGATTTTTTTTAAAGATAATCTTTTGTAAAAGCAAAACAAAATAAAACAATAGTTGCAAACATGGCGTCGATAGATCGGAGACGAAGTAGAGGGTGAGTTATAGGTGACCTTGTTATAGCACAATGGTCAACAAGTTAACTTATTCAAGCAATTACTATGGTAGTAAATTTGATAATTGCTGGGCACTCCCTTCTTGACATTGTGCTAAGATCAGTAATTGTCAACAAGAGGAACCAGTCATATGACAAAAACTTTTGCATGTATTTTTTAATTTCCTAATTTTAGGCTAAAAAATCTTTACGTCATACCTGATGAATAATTACACAGTTTATATAGTTATTTAATAAGCTTTCCAAGAAGTATGGGGTACCCAGTGGGAACCGAATTCACTAGTAATGGTCTACCATCATCATGTCGTGTCGCTAGCACGGATATCCCTGGCCCTCTCTCGCCACTTCTCCCTATCGTTCATCGCCTCCGGCAGGTCTTCAGGGCTACATCCCGTATCCTCACATAGCTGCTGTATGTATGTATGTTCGCGCTGGTCGTCCTGCTTTTGCTCGGCCATATGTGGGGGTCCATAGGAGTACATTACTTATGAGCTCGTCCCTGCTTCTCCAACAGTGTCTTGCATGTCTGGTTCGTCTAACTTGGATAGTTTTCGTGATGGGAGGCAGGTGGCCGTATAGTTGGTGCCTTGTTGGGTGTTGCCGCCAGGACTTGTTCAATATTGCTCGCAACATTCTTGTGTAATTGCCGTCCAGCTTCTTCTCCGGTCGTTTAGTTAGCGTCCAAGTAGTGCATCCATTAGTCGTTAACCATAACACCACACCAAGAGGTTTACAAAAAATTGAACATACACGGTCATAAATATGAGGCACCCAGTGAGAATCAAGTAACGGCCTGCTAGCTAATATACGATCCTTACACAGTGCAATGGTTTACAAGCTAGTTTAGCTAACACTTGATTGGGACTTCGATTTCCACTGGGTGCCCCACACTTTATCAAACTAAATAAAACTTTGTATTAACGCAATCTCTCCACCATGAGCAGGGTGTGATATAAGATCAATTTGCTAAGCGGAGCACAGTTCGTTTGAATTCAGAGTTTTCCTTCTCCTAGATTGGTCGACTTGCCAAGGCTAAACGTCCCAGTCTGCCCTCCTATTTGCCCATATCTTGTGATATTAATAAGAGGCTGCGTAAACTTCAAAGACATTTCTGAGATTTCTCTAATATCACCCACAAGACAAGTGTTGTTTCAATGTAATATTAGAGTTTTTTTTATAGGAAAATGTTACTGGCCTCTTGAACATAGACTGGAAAAGTATGAAGACCTGTCAGAAGAATGCAATGGTGACATCGCTGAAAATATCAATTATGTTTCCTATCTACGTGAGATGTTGGTTTTTTTTATAACTAACCTGATCTTCGCTTGTTTGTCTAATCTTAGAATGTCTACATTAGAAAAAGATAAAACATGTAGGGACCTTAATATCTGGTAGGGGTTACATAGGTAGGGGGTTAGCATTCCAATCCGGTGACGGAGAACCAACAAACTGTGTGATGTTATGATTTATTACCCGGGCGCCCTGGGTTACAAATAACAATGTCTAAACTTTGAAAGCATATCTGATCACAGGGACATAATCTGATAAAGTCTTTTTTGGATGGAGGGACCGTTGCTGCTTTTGTAGTTTGCAGTTGTATGATCTATCTATTTATCTATCTATCAAATAAGACTTGCTTTGTTTTGTAATATTGTTCAATTTTCAGGATTGAACTACATAACACTCAGATTATTGAGCAACAATTAAAAACGATTATTTAAAACCTAAAAACATTTAAATTAACCATCACAAGTGTTTAGTACGACTGCCAGTTTCACAGCCCAAGTTGATCATCAGGTACAAAAGCTTATACGAAGGAGTGGAAAATCAATAAGTACCAATTAAATTTTTCAATCCTTCCGCTATAAACTCGACACCTTCTCAGTGAAATGGGGAGGGAAAGACTCAAGAAATATGGGCGAATTATATAAGACTGAACGTACAAATTTAGAACTTAACTGTTTAGTTAAAAAAAGGAAGCAAATGACTGTAAATTAATCTTAACTAGATGCTGAATGTAAATATTAAGTTTCTCTCCCTCTCCATATTTTTCTTACATAAAAAGAAAATTAACGTAAATTTTCATGGGTGGGCTATTGTGTACATGGACTAAATAATTGAATAATAAATAATGACATTCAATGAATGAAAAATTTGGAACAAAATAAAAACAGAACGAACATTTTAGGCTACCTTATATATATATATATATATATATATATATATATATATATATATATATATATATATATTAAGGCAGGTCAAGTACTTGTCAAGTTTTTCTCTATTACGTTCCACTTAGGACCACGATGTTAATTTTCACGAATACAAATAAATCTTGATTCGCGCAAAAGAATTTTATAGTGCAGCTCGATTTAGGTTGGTCACCTGACCGGAAGTAAACGTGCACCTGACTAATTGTGGATTGAAGGATTCAGCATAACACACAGTTTGTTGTGGAAAGAATGAGCCCCCACTGGTTCCAGTTATGTCTACCAAGAATGCACTACATGGACGCTAACAAAACGACTGGAGAAGAAGCTAGATGGCAATTACATAAGAATGCTGCGTGCAATCCTGAACAAGTCCTGGCAACAACACCCCACAAGACACCAACTGTACGGCCACCTACCCCCTATCACGAAAACTATCCAAGTTAGACGAACCAGACATGCAGGACACTGCTGGAGAAGCAGAGATGAACTCATAAGAGATGTACTCTTATGGATCCCCACACATGGCCGCGCAAAAGCAGGACGACCAGCTCGAACGTACATTCAGCAACTATGTGAGGATACAGGATGTTGTCCTGAAGACCTACCTAGGGCGATGAACGATAGGGAGGAGTGGCGAGAGAGGGTCAGGGATATCCGTGCTACCAGCGCGATATGATGATGATATATATATATATATATATATACGTGGTGCATACGATAAATTTCAAGACTTTTTCCGTATGGGCATTTAAAATTGTCGTAGACTCTTGAAAATTTACTATGTAATTGCTATACATATTATGAGATGACTGATTAATTCTTATGATTTCAGGTTCAAATCAACAGCTACAGCAGCAATTGGAATACACTCTAGCCTCATTGTCACAGCTGGTGAATTTCAAAAATGCAATCTGACACTTTAGAAGAACGATATGCAATAAAATTCTGTTTTAAACTTAGAAAAAATGCCAGAGTAACGTATGAAATGCTTCAGACTGCTTTTCAACCATCTTGCATGAATTGAGCATCAGTTTTTGAGTGGCATAAGAGATTCAACGAAGGCAGGGAGTCTGTGAGGGATGATGAGAGGTGTGAGAGGAGTAAGGAAGTCAATACACCAGAGTTGATTGGCCAAACGGTTAGGGTTACTATGTTGAGGTTTTAAGGGAGTTCAGGAAGAGATTCCTAGGGAAGAGGCCAGCACTCTTCAAATCGGGTCAGTGGCATTACCACCAGGACAATACACCAGTCCAGAACTCCATCCTTGTCACAGACTATTTGACCAAGATGGGCATTAAGACAGTTCCTCACCCTCCCTATAGTCCAGACCTTGCTCCTAGTGACTTTTGGTTATTTCCTAAGCCCAGAGGCTGTCGTTATGAGACAATTGAAAAGATGAAAGAGGCTGTTACGAAGGTCATTGACACGCTCACACAAGAGGACTTCCATGTGGCCTTCCAGAAGTTGTTGGAACGGTACAACAAGTGCATTGCAGCCGAAGGAGATTACGTCGAAGGGGACTAGAGTTTCATGTGTGTACTATCAATAAAAGTGCCCATACGAAAAAAGTCTGGAAATTTATCGTATGCACCTCGTATATATATATATATATATATATATATATATATATAAAGTACGCTGTTAAAAGTAGATGCCCATTTCTGAAGTGAATACTGAATTTAATAAACAACAGAAGAATTAATGGCAAGTATGGAAATGAGGAACGATAGCTTGGGTTACTACCTGCGTCAGTAAATGTAGATTTATTACCTCCGAAATGTTATTTGTTTCGTCTCTTGCGATATATCTTTTCTGGTCTGCGATTCCAACATCTCTAAAATACACACTTCGTCTTTCACAATTTGTTTCGTTTATGATACAACGAGGATTTACACTGGTGTTTAAAAATTATTTACGAGAAAAGAAAAATGTTTTTTTTTTTTTTTTGTAAGTCAGAAGTAATTTTGTTAGAATGAAAAACATTGAAATCAAAACGTCGAATAAAAGTTAATTCTTCTGACCGAGTTTACAAATGTATGCAAAGGTCGCCGGAACTACCAAGTTAATCAAAGCTGTCAAAAGTTCAGAGTGCTACCTGCAGACCCAAGCAAATCGCACTGTATACCCTCTCCAAAGCACCCGGCAAAACCGAAAGATCAGAGGCCAAGCCGATCGACACGTGCTTAAGACTGTTTTGCTTCCCACTCAATCTATGCGATACGAAAATGCACTTCCTAGTCAAAATAAAAAAAAAAAATGATAGAAGGAAATTGTTGCTTCTCCTCTTTGATCTCTGTTAATGAAAACGAGGTCTTTATTGGTTTACTGATTAAATGCAATATGACCTGATCCGTGATTGGCTGACTAATTAAAAGTGTTTAGGCCTAAATATTTCTTCTGTAAAATTTGGGCACCGAATCTGCTTAGGGCAGAAAAGAGAAATGGTGAAAGACGAGACTCCAAACCTTGCTGTTAGAAGAAGAGCTTGGCGCAAGAAGACCTTGGCACTGGAAAAAAAAAAAAAAAATCCTGAAGAAAGAAGTAAAGAAATCTGAGGCTTGCAGAATTATTCGGACAGCACCGAGACCACTTTTACCTTTGAAAAACTCCATGTTTATTAGCATCATGCAAAAAACGCCATTCACATTCAGCACCGTGTCTTTTCTTTTCTTCCTAGTGGGCGAAACTTTACCATTTACTATTGTATATGGTTATATAATCAATATTGCAATAAAACATATTATTACTGAAGAGTTTTCTCGTAATTTACTTCCCGAACCGTCACAAGACGTTTAATCCAAGTTGCGTCGATTCCCGTTCTGCGGATCTTTGTAAACGTAACGTAGGCGCAGAAAGCATTGACAAAGGGGTCAGTCGGAAGACGCACGTGATCATCCTAGTGATACAACCACACGTTTCAGTTCAATTTTTGTTATCATTTTTACACTTTGCGAGTTTTTCACACCAGCGTTAACTAGTGGTTTTTCACTGGAGTCCAAGTGACAGCAAGTCTACACAGGTCTCCAGGACTCTTCTGAGTATTATTAGCGATCTTAACAATGCTGTAGCTTGGACGCTCTCCACTCGTCTTCCAATTTCCCACTCTTCCAGATCCCTTGCCAAGCCTTCGGGGATCATTCCGAGTACACAAAATATAGTTGGTATCACTGTCACCTTCATGCTCTATAGCTCTGGCAAAGTCCAAGTACTCGTCTCTCGTTTTCTTTGATTTTCATTTAAGAAGGTTTCCAAAAAACTGGTAAAGTCCACTATACGGCAAGTCCTTTTTTCTTTTTTTTTTTCTCTTTTGTTAATTAGAACAAGGCCTGGTTGTCTGGTCATGATTAGGGGATCTGTTTGTATCTCAAAATCTCAGAAAATTTTGTTCGTTTCATTCTCCAGGACGAATTCTGGTTTGTGCATATACCATCTGGCAGTATGTCCAAATTTTAAATTCTTGCACAATTCCCAGTGGATCAGCTTTCCCACCCAGTTGTGTCTAGTCTTATACTCTCTTAGCGCCATTTTGCTGCATTTGCTTATTATGTGATTAATCGTTTCATCTCTCTCACCACATAACCTACACTTGCTATTTTGTTATGTATTATTGTTGTTCCTTAAGAGTTTTTCACATCAGCGTTAGCTGATGATTTTTCACTGGAGTTTACGTGACAGCAAGCCTCCTCAAGTCTCCAGGATTCTTCACAGTATTCTGGCCGATCTCAATAATGCAGTAGTTTGGATGGTCTCCACTCGTCCTCTTATTTCCAAGTCTTCCAGTCCCTTTATTAATCCTTTGATGGCTGTACCAAGTGTACCAATTACAATTGGTATAAACGTCATTTTCATGTTCCACAGTTTTATTATTATTTCTATTATTATTTATGCAGGGTTCCTTGCACATAAGTCCTCCATTTCGTCCTTTCTCTAGACAGTTTTTCTGCTGTTAGTAAAAGTAATTAAGTCACTCCATCGCTTTGTAGGTTGTTTTCTGGGTCTTTAGTTGGGAACCTCTTGGTCTGATGATCACATAGGCAAGAAACTGACTATCATCAACACTATTCTCACTTAGATCTGCACATACGGAAACTATATATATATATATATATATATTTCTTCTTGATTGTGGCCAAGTTGGCGGGAACTGCAGAATACACCGACTGCATCTTTGCAGAATGGATAAGACTCTCCCAACGAGTGTCCTAGATATGACATTAAACAATCTGATGGTGCGGTTCTAGTAATGCTAGAGCTTTGGGGAATGCGGAGTATCCTTTTATTACCATCGCGCCCGGGTCCACTCTGACCCGGAGTCGTAGTACCTGATAGGGTCCTATCTATGGGTTAAATAGGACTAAACAGCGTACTTATGCTAAACTGGATTATTTCAAATAGAAATGTTTTGATATTTAAACTGCGTATTAATGCTAAACTGAATTGTTTGAAATAGAACTGTTTATGTGTGTAAAAATTGGTTTGGTATTGAATAACATACAATGGTTGATTCGCCATAAAACCAACACAAACCAATCTCCTAAACGGGTTACCTTACCAAGGTTAAAGAGACCAGTCTGCCCTTCTATTTACCCATCGCTGGAGGAAGAATAGTTGGATTCATACCTTGCCCAAAGATATTAGCCCTGTGTGAAAATGTAAACAATCTCGTCTAGGATTTGAACTCGGATTGCCGTGTCCTTTTCCTATGAAGACACTATTACACCACATGTATGTGTGTGTGTGTGTGTGTGTGTGAAAACCATGAGACAAAGAAAGTATTTGCCAACTTTTGACCGCGGTATCATTGTTGGGAACAGAAAGTTTAGATACTGTGAACATGGTAAAGACTTCTCCATGTTTTAGTTTTGCAGAGATTCCAGACAGGCATGAACAGCGCGTGAAAATTGAGGTCATCCACAGGTGATACAAGAAGAGGACAATTGGTGACTGAAAAGGAAGGTTATCATTCAAAGAAGATCATTTGATTTAAATCACACCCCATTTCCACAATGGTACCACTCAACCCATCAATCAACGCACTGTGCAGCATACACTGCATTCTATGGTGTTTTTCAATCGTCGACCAACGTCGTTATGCACTCACCCAACCCCTCCGTCACGGGCTAGGTGTGACACAAGGTCACTTTTTAAGTGGAGTAAAGCTTATTTGAAGTTAGAACTTTCCTTCTCATGGCTGGTAGTAGAACCAATGTTAAAGAACCCAGTATACTCATTGCTGATGGGGAAGGGAAAAAGAGATAGGTTCATGCCTTTCCTAAGGGCATCAACGTTAAGTGAAACGCAAACAGCTACGTCCAGAATTCGAACTCGGATCGCCAATTTCATTTCTTATGGCGATAACCGTTACGTTAAGCGGGCCTCAATCAACGTGGCCGACACTATCGATACATCCGTTCCTGTACCTCATTTGTGCTAAGAAATATCGATAGTGGGCTATGGAAGACTGGCACCAGTTCAAACAAATCACGTTTCTAGCTCTTTCGGACAAAAAATCGACTTTGTGTCTTGAGAAATACATGTGAGGTTACTGATCGACACAGGGCTAACGAAGGCATGGACAGCTATCGATAGGCTTTCGATCATATGGAAATCAAACCTGACCGATAAAATGAAACGCAGTTTCTTCCAGGCTGCGATCGTGTCGATACTGCTATATGGATGCACTACTTGGACGCTGACTAAACGGTTGGAGAAGAAGGTACTATTTACCAACCCCTCCGCTCGGGCAGGATATGACACAAGGTCAATTTTTAAGCGGAGTTTAACAGGTTTGAATTCAGAGTTTTCCTTTTCCTAGACTAGATGCCTAACCAAGGCTGAAGAACCTAGTCTGTCCTACTATTTACCCATAGCTGGAGGGAGAATAATTGGATTCATACCTTTCCCAAGGGTATTAGTGCTATGTGAAATGCAATCAGTTGGAGAAGAAGGTAGACGGCAATTATACAAGAATGTTGTGAGCAATATTGAACAAGTCCTGGCAGCAACACCCCACAAGGCGCCAACTATACGGTCACCTACCACCTATCACGAAAACTATACAAGCTAGACGAACTAGACATGCCAGACACTGCTGGAGAAGCAAGGACGAGATCGTAAGTGATGTACTCCTGTGGATCCCCGCATATGGCCAATCAAAACCAGGACGGCCAGCGCGAACATACATACAGCAGCTATGTGATGATACGGGATGTAACCCTGAAGACCTGCCGGAGGCGTTGAATGATAGGGAGACGTGGAGAGAGAGGGCCAGGGATATCCATGCTAGCCGCATGACATGATGATGATGAATAGTGGCTCTGTAAGATGATAGAGAGTGCTTTGTTGAAGTTTGTAAGAACTGGAATCTGTATTTGGACTCTTTTATCCTTACTAAGAATTCCCAATGTTGGTGACTTGTTCCAGCAGAGACAAAGCATCCTACCACCAACTTAATTCCAGGAACACTCAGCAGACTTCCGGGTACTCCACCGTTTCCAGCGCTCGCCACAAACTATTGAGTATATATGAAGAATGAACATATATTATAGGCCCCATTAAATTTCCTGTAACAGCACCCAGCAAGCCAAGCTTAGTTATTCATAGCCTTTGAACGTATTTGGATAGATATACTAACCCAACGATTCCAGCAACTCGTAGATTTCATGCCACGTCACGGAGTCGCCGTTATTGAAACAAAGGGAGGAGCTACACGTCATTTAGTAACTGTCTCTAAATTCTTAAAAACCTAGTTTTATATGTACTGTTTGGCTTAGTTTCGCACAAGACCAAAAAAAAAAAAAAAAAGAGAGCATTAAGTGAGAATTGAATCCATTAAATTGTACGTGAAACTAATTTGTTAACCACTGTTCCATGGCGAGGTAAAATTGATATTTATTAAGACATTGCACAGCCCAGTTGGTTGGGGTGGTAGAATACCCCGACTGCATCCACCAACGAATGTTCTGGATATGACACAAAACCATTTGATAGTGTGGCTCCAGTCTTGGAGCTTTGGGGAGTGTGGAGTACCTCTTCATTGCCATTACTCCCAGGTTCACTCTAGCCTGGAGTGGTTGCACCTGGTAGGGTCCTATCTATGGGTCAAATAGAACTGTTTGACACCTAAACTATATGCAAACAAATGACTCAAGCTAAATAGAATTGTTAGGAATAAGACTCTTTGATCATTTAACTGTGTGTAAACAAATGACTGATGTTTAATTGAATTGTAATACACAGCAATATTTGGAACCATTTACCTGAGAGTTAACGAATGAGTAATGTTGAATAGAATTATTTGTATTGATTAACAATACTTGCAACATTAACTGTGTGTCTAAATTGATTCGTTAGTGTTACATAGGCGTGCTTGAAACCATTTAACAGTGCGCAAATATTAGTATTTATGTCAGATAGAAATATTTGGAACCATTTGGGTGAGTTCAAACAAATGATTAATACTAAATAGAATTATTTTTATGTTACCTCGTGGTCTATGTTGTTACTTGATGCTCCCTTTTCAGCTTCTATTCGCCTTATGTTATCTTGCTTAGAATTGTCCTATTAATTCCTTAAAAATATCACACGGGAAACCGGAGTTGCCGACTACTACAATATAATATTATTACGACTAAAACCTATAGGTCCATATTCTTCCATTGTCTAGGGGAAGGAAGGAAAGCGGCCTGGTGGGTGTGTGATAGTGTGAAATTTGGAACCCCTTGCCAGCGGCGGTCAGTCTGGCCCTAAATTAATCCCTCATGTAATATGCCAGTTCTTATATGCCTGAGAGAAAAACTCTGAACGAGGACTTATTCTATAGGGGATCAAGTACCAACCTGCCCCGTCTTCACGCGTGCGAAAATAAAACCCCGTTCTGGGATAAAAGTAAAGTTTTCGCATCACAATTAATACTAAATAGAATTATTTGTGTTAGAATATTTGAAACCATCTAAATGAGTTCAAACAAATGATTAATATTAAATAGAATTATTTGTGTTTGAATATTTGAAACCATCTAAGTGAGTTCAAACAAATGATTAATATTAAATAGAATTATTTGTGTTAGAATATTTGAAACCATCTAAGTGAGTTCAAACAAATGATTAATATTAAATAGAATTATTTGTATAAGAATATTTGGAACCATCTAAGTGAGTTCAAACAAATGATTAATATTAAATAGAATTATTTGTATAAGAATATTTGGAACCATTTAACTGTGTGCAAACAATAGTAATACTTGTGTGCAAACAAATTAGGTCTTACTCATTTAAAAATAATATAACCTACAAACTAGTGACTTATAAATCACAAGTATCCCTATTTAACTGTATGCAAACAAATGAGCCCTGTCTCGTCTAGAAATGTTATCTACAAACTATGCGTCTATAAATCATATATAATATGTATAAAGAGGATTTGGCATTAAATTACCAATAATTCTTAATATGCCATAAAACCCAATCCAACCAAACCAAACCGAAAATATTACAACGACGCGCAGGCAAAGAAAGGGGAATGAAAGGAAGGAGATAGTATTTTGTCAATTTTGTAAGCCCTGAGAACCTTGAATATCAAAATTTAAAATAATGGCTTTTGTTTCATCTAAACCAAAACATTGACGACTAATTCCAGAACTCTTAGACTCCATGGTACGTCACAGATCCGCTGTTATCAAAGCAAAGGGAGGAGCTACAAGTTATTAAGTAAGTACTAGGAAATTTTTAAAAGCTTTAATCTATTTGATATGTGAACTATCGAATTTCCGTTGTAACTTTGTTCCATAATAAGATTAATGCTTCTATTTTAGGAGGATCGAAGGATTCTAATTAGTTATATTCGTCATAAGGATTGGAAAGACGTTCAACGAGAACAAAGACGCTACAAAGTAAATAATTCCGTTGGAAAGTTGAATGGAAAGTGTTTTATTTTGTAAATCATTGCATTTTACGTGTATTGCCCTAATAAAAATCTCGCTATGATATACTGTTTTTTCTGATTTACAGTTACATAAGGAACATTTTAGTATATATATATATATATATATATATATATATATATATATATATATATATATACTTTACCGAACAAAAGTTTTTAGACCTCATTGATTTTTTTCACTAAACTTAAAACGAATTAAGTGTCACGTTTTTAAAAAAGTAAACTAATCTATTTTTCTATGACTGCATGCTGTTATGTAATAATCTATATTAGAATAAAATAATTATAATTAGAATAAAAGCAAATTTATACTTTCTTTTCATCAGAGAAACCTCCTCGAACATTTATTACTGCAGAGCAAATTTTTAACACCTTTTCTTATTATTTGTAAGACTATATTGGTGGAAGTGATTCCCAAGTAGTATGTAAATGTGTAAACAACTCTTGCTTATTCTTAAGCAGTTCACTTCAAACTTTACGATCAATTGCAAAATTAGCCTTTATTTTGAACTTAGAAAAACAATTCAGCCTTGAACAAAACTTTCGGTCTCCAGACCGAATTTTCACTAAGTCAGAATTGACATGAAATCATTTTATAGTGGGAAGGAACACCCGAACCGAAACTCAAGCATGGCCATTACAAAATATGCTTGGTTTCTCAGTATTCCCCTAGAGGGGCGCCTCAAGCGCCTGGCTATAATCCCAACACTCGTCTTTTCAGAAAAGGGAGCAGGTGTGTCTGGAGGAGGCCCCCTCCCTGGAATCAAGTGAATAACATATCTTAATCTAACCCACCCGACTGAAACCGGGTGAGCTTTCGCGTCTCGATGCAGTTGTATATATATATATATATATATATACACGGAGGGAGAGAAAGAGAGAAATTTATGCTCGTAATGATGGTAGTCGTGAGTATAATGTTGGCAGGATAGTATATCATTTGCAGCTAACTTTATGACTTGCCAAGCTAAGATGGAAGCAGGAATGTTTTCTTTTTTTGTTAATCTTTTAAATCCGTTTGTCAAAATGAATTGCATTCCGACTTGCATCAAACAATTCATTTAACGTCATCGTTTCAGCTAATCCAGTTTTCTTTACAAACGACTTTTTTTTTCTTTTTTTTTTTTGTGGGAGAACAATAAGAAAAAAAAAACTGCTAAAAAACTAAAACAGGTTTTTTTTCTTCTTCGTGCAAAAAGGAAAATAAATACCATTCTGTCAGTTTATTTATCAAATCTCGACTGATTTATTTCTTCTCCAGCATATTTCTTTCTCTTTTTTTAAAAACCAGACTCCTCCAAAGAAAAAATACGGAGCAAAAGATCTTTAAAAGTCTGTTCAGTTAAACCATTTTTTCTTTGATATATTATTATTAGTAGTAGTAGAAGGAGGAAGAATTAGACACACACACACACACACACACACACACACACACATATATATATATATATATATATATATAGTACGTAAAGTTGGCGACCGTAGTCGAGGGTGACCCGAAGGCTGTCTTTTCAATAGCTATTACACCGAGGTGTCGGGAAGGGCGCTACTCCTTTTCCTGGATTGTTCCACTTTACCCTTGATCCATACCTTATAATACTGAGTGTTAAGCAAGGAGGCATCAAGTAGCATTTTTTGAGACTTGGGTATGACTCGACCAGAGATTGAACCCCGGTCTCCTGGGACACTGGCGAACACTCTAACCACTTGGGCAATGGACACACACACACACATATATATATATATATATATATATATATATATATATATATATATATATATATATATATATATATATATATATATATATATATATATATATATATATATATATATATATATATATATATATATATATATATATATATATATATATATATATATATATATATATATATATATATATATATATATATATATATATATATATATATATATATATATATATCAACCCCTCCGCTCGGGCAGGATATGACACAAGGTCAATTTTTAAGCGAAGTTTAACAGGTTTGAATTCAGAGTTTTCCTTATCCTCGACTAGTTGCCTCACCAAGGCTAAAGAACCTAGTCTGTTCTACTATTAACCCATAGCTGGAGGGAGAATCATTGGATTCATAACTTTCCCAAGGGTATTAGTGCTCTGTGAAATGCAATCAGTCTCGTCCAGGATTTGAACTCGTGTTGCCGTGTCCATTTCCTACGACGATAACCATTACACCATATATGTATGCCACGTACAAAATTTTAGAATTGCTTTAAGTTCTAAAAAAGGACCTTTTATTTAAAAAAATTTTTCGGTGTTCTCTGCCGAGACGTAACCGACAAAAAAGCCTTTTTTTAAATAGAAATTATGATGTATGCTCTACTTAAAGCTATTCTAATATATATATATATATATATATATATATATATATATATATATATACATACACTGCGTAACGAATTCTTAAAGAAACGATAATTTTATACAAAAAGTACGCATTGGAATTTAAAGAAATTTTCACAGAATGATGGCAAGAGTTATATGCGCAGGCTGTGTAAAACCTGTAAGGTTTTGCGCATGCGTAAACAAACTGCAGCCATTTGCATAAGTAATACGATATATCAGTGTTCCCGATTATGAACGATTGACTTCATAATCGTGCAATTATGAGTTGCGAAGATATCCCCTAATTGTGAAAAATTGTTGCAGCTCCTAAAAAGCTACCTAAGAGGGCCGATAAGGGTCCCTCAAGGATTATTTTCCAATGTTCTCTGTCACAAATTAAACATGAAGCTGTGTATAACATCGGCCTGACCAGCGGAGAACTTTTTAGGCACATTGGAGGAACAACTATGAACTATTTGATGTTATCTTCTGAAAAAGGTCGGGACATCAATTTAACTAGTCACAACTCCTCTATGGACAAAATTACATGTACAAAAGTCTCTGAAATGGGCAGACAATAACTCGAAGATTTTGTTCACGGATTAATCTCGAACTACCTTTGATGGTCCTGACGGTGAGAGCAAAAGATGGATCGTAAACGGACGAGATCGTCAAAGCTTGGGACACCAACAATGAGAACGTATCATTATTTGGGTTTGTATTATTTGAACTCTCATGGTTGGTTCGTGAAATGTGCCTGATGGTATTAAAATGACTGCAGATGCTTATGTAGCCTTCCTGAGAGGGAACCTTGAACCTTGGTTAAAAAAAGAGAGAGCCATCATCTCTAAGAATGATAATACTTCCACGAATGTAACGTATAAAACAATTAGGCAGCTGTGAACCTTTGAAGATGAATTGGCCCGTCAATTTGCTAGACTTAAACCTAATTGAAAACTTGTGGTGCATTTTCAAGTGACAAGATTACGAGAATGGATGCCAACTCAGAAGCAATTATTAAGTGAAATTACATCAGAAGAGATCCAGAAAATGACATCTTCCATGGACATGCGCCTTATTCAAGTCATTTCAATAAAAAGGATCATATATCGCCTATTAACCAGCTCCACTATCATTTTTAACTGTGTACTTGTTGATTTCTATTTATTTTGTGTTGTTTACTGTATGTGTCCATAACAATCTGTATATGAAGTAATTAAAGCGTTATTTTTTTTTTTTTTGTTTGTTTACAACTCGTAAATAACTTGGAACAATTATAATTTAAGCAAATTTGGTTAATAATTGTAGTTTGTCTATTTTTGTATAACCTTACAATTTTCACACACCTTTTGTATATGGCTGTTGCCAACATTCTGTGAAAATGACGTTAAAATTCCAATTTGTAGTTTTTGAACAGAATGGAAAATTACCACTGTTATTAATTGGTTACGCAGTGTGTAATATAGTTCGGTAAATCTATAAATAAAGTGCTCTATATCGGTCATAGTACATATATATCTAATCAAGGATAGCGTAGACACAGTCAATGGCGCTTGGTGTGTGTCAGTTTCTCGTCTATGTAATCATCTATCCTACCCCCAACTATGCATAAAATAGTAGGGCATACAAGGCACTCTAGACTTGGTGGGGCAATCGGTCTAGATGAAAGAAAAACAAGACTTGAGAGATAGGACTGTCATCAAGCACCGTTGACTCTGTGTCTATGCTATTAAAACTAAGATCTCTCTCTTTCTCTTTCTCTCTCTCTCTCTCTCTTTATATTTATATATATATATATATATATATATATATACGCTTGCGTGTGTGTATGTCTGTATAAATGTAACCCAGCAAAAACGGATCATTATAGTAATGTCTTTATTAAACTGTTTCATTAAAGAGTTGCGATGCTTTAAAAGAATATGGTAATTTTAAGTCCATTTTGCAAGTGAATGGTCATTTTGGGGATATGCATTCACTGAACGTCAATTTAAACCATCTACTTTCTCGATACAACAGAGGTTACTTTCAAATACTAATTAGAATCTTTTACTCCTTCCTAAATAGAGGCATCAATATTATCATGGACCGGTCTTACAACAGGAACCCAAAGGTTTCTCATGACACCTAGTACACACACACATACACACACACACGCATATATATATATATATATATATATATATATATATATATAAGAAAAAAACTGCAAATAAGAAAAATATTTCCATAAAAAGGTGCTCGATGGTCTAATAGCGGAAACTGTTTAAACATTAAAAATATATCTTTGAATGCTAGGATCCTTTACTTGAAGTTTCATGTGGTGTGTGATGATTATGTACACACACACACACACACACACACACACGCACGCGCGCACTCACTATATATATATATATATATATATAAAGATATTATTTATTCAATCCAATAAATCCGGAATAGGGAATAATTCCAATCAGGACTAATAAAATATTCAAAAATAGAATATTAGATTTAAATAATCTTGGTAAAGAGTTCAATGTAAATAAAATCCACAGCGAAAATTTTTTTTTTCTTGTTGGATCTGAAGAAGTCCTATTAATTTTTTTTAGAAAATTGATTTATATCAATGCTTATGTAGCAGAAAGAAAGAATTTCAAATTGTTAATTAGGGCGGGAATTATTTTGCTGTTGGGGTTTCGATTTTATATATTTCGTCCAATGAGAATGACTGATGCCATTCTGCCCGGGTGACCTCCCCGGTCAATATAAAAGGCTCCTTCGTTCTCTCTTCCTCACATACTTTTCGAGTAGGACAGACCGGTCCTCTCTTTCTCTCTAACTCTAGCAGCAGAACACATCACCACGCGGAGAGCACATTTAATTTATGGACCGTTGGTTCCTAAGAATTCAATCCTTCATCATTTGTTCAACCCTCCTAGACCAACGACTCCCAGAAGATTTAAATTGGATGTTTGATTCCGCCTCTGACATCAACAATTCAATTCCTGTTCTGATATCAGCAACTACATTTTTGCTTTGACTACAGCAACTCAATTCCTGCTCTGACATCAGCTACTTCATTCCTGCTCAACTATTTACAACTGCTTTCTTCTACCTGTGACTTACAGCACAACGATTCTTTCATTCAGGCTGCCATTAAAGCATTGTTGAAACTTATCAATATTCTCGCCTTCATCATTTATTTTCTTCCTTTTAATATAACAGGAGGTAACTTATTCTGCCTTCTTGTTATACTTTTAACAGGATGGAAATAAATTTATTATCTTAATGTAACCGATTGTTGTTTTTTTTAATATATATATATATATGTGTGTGTGTGTGTGTGTGTGTGTGTGTGTGTGTGTGAAGTATCATCGGCAATCTTAATTTGAACGGGATATGAATCAAGGTCTATTGATACTATCTTTGTAAGCCAGTCCCAAAGGGACATTTTCGAAGGAAACTGTTGAAACAAGGTTTTCGGATCATTTTTCGTTTTTATGATCTTCTTTAACTTTCGGGTAGAACTTCGCACGTTATTTTGTGTTCTTTCTTTTCTTTTCTCTTTTGTTTACACCAAAGCGTCCAGCAGTTTTTGTTTTTTTTGCCAAACCTTGACATCGTTTTTCCCCAGTTCCCGTTACTCATTGGTGCAGAAAGAATCTAAAAGCAATTATCACCTACTGACCGGGAATCTACTTTCCAGACAGCCCTTCCTTATAACACAAAAAGAGGTTAGTGACAGATGTAGGTATTAAAGTCTGGTTGGTTGATTAAAGAAATCGTGCATTGCTGCGAATTAATCAAATCAAATACTGTTATATTTTGACCTTCGACCCGGCCCACAAATGCTATTCCAAGGTGATGCACCGGAAGGAAGTGACACATTCCAATGGCCAGTAATCGAAAGAGATCGCGTGGGCAGATTAAGGCTTATGATATGGGACAAGGTGAAGGTCCCATTGTGCCACTACAGTGATGCACCGGAAGAGAGTAATCTCTGAACTGCATGACAGTTATTTCCGCTTGATGACGATTAAACATTCGATTTCAAAGATCCAGTGGACGATCGTGTGGGCGTTGAATTATTATATAATTGAGTTGAGTTGGGTGCCAAGGAGTTACCAGCAGAATTCCAGACAGCTAGAGACCAGATGTGGCAAGGAAAGCCACACCCGACCGAGGGGGCCCTCGGAAACCCCCGATGGAGTTGACCCCAACATCAAGAGAACAAGAAAGACACAACGTGACGGTCATAAGTAGTGGAGGTCAAAATATGAAGTTTATGTGTTATATTTTGACCCTCGACCCGGCCCAAAAATACTATTCCAAGGTGATACACCGGAAGGAAGTGACACATTCCAACGGCCAGTAATCGAAAGAGATCGCGTGGGCGGATTAAGACTTATGATATGGGAAAAGGTGAAGGTCCCATTCTGCCATTACAGTCATGCACCGGAAGAGAGTAACCTCTGAACTGCATGACAGTTATTTCCGCTTGATGACGATTAAACATTCGATTTCAAAGATCCAGTAGGCGATCGTGTGGGCGTTGAGTTATTATTTAACTCAGTTGAGTTCGGGGTGCCAAGCAGTTGCCAGCAGACTCCCAGAGGGTTAGAGACGAGATGTGGTAGGGAAGGCCACACCCGACCGAGGGAGCACTCGGAAAACCCCCGATGCAGTCGCCAGTCGAATTCCAGACAGTAGAGACCAGATGTGTTAGGGAAGGCCACACCCGACCGAGGGGGCACTCGGAAAACCCCCGATGCATTTGCCAGCAGACTCCCAGAGGGTTAGAGACGAGATGTGGTAGGGAAGGCCACACCAGACCGAGGGGGCCCTCGGAAAACCCCCGATGGAGTTGACCCCAACATCAGGAGAACAAGAAAGTCACAACGTGACGGTCATAACAGTGGGGTCAAAATATGAAGTTTGTGTTCAGTCTCCAGTATCCTCTCACACGCAAACCTTACAAATAAAGTGAGAGGTGAATATTTTTCTAAAGAAGTCTTCTTGTGTCTTCCTTCCTGCATCTTAATTCTTCTTGCGTCTTCCTTCCTTCATGCGTCTTAATTATGGTGTCGTTGTGATGCTGAATGAACGTGTAAATAACTATATATCATATGTTCGGTCTTCAGCACCCTCTCACATGCAAACCTTCAACAACCCTTTCGAACCCTTGCAATAAAGTGAGAGGTAAAATATTGTTAAAGAAGTCTTCCTGTGTCTTCCTTCCTGCGTCTTTATCATGCGTCGTTTATTCATGCGTCTGTCTTTGATGTTGTGTCGTTGTGATGCTGAATGATGATGTAGATGACTATATAACAATACAATATTGTGTCGAATTTTGTACTCAAAAGTATACAAAATAGATACCCTCCTCATTAAGAACGGCAAGACCAGGAATATGCCTTGATGTCTGCGGTTTAGACCAAAGAAGCAACTGTATGGTCACTTCCCTCCTATCTCATAAATCATTCAAGTAAGACGAGCAAGACATGCTGGTAAAGTAAGGACGATCTCATAAGTGACCTTCTTCACATGGACATATCAGTGTTGGTCGACTAGTAAAAACATTCGTCGGCTCTAAGTGGACACTGAGCACCGTCGAGAGGACTTACCAAGAGCGATGGGTGATATGAATGGATGGAGGGGAGAGAATTAAGGGAATCCGTACAGTCAAAGCGCCTTGATGATGATGATGAAGATGATGGCTCGTATAAAAAGTTTTTGTGATTCGTTTCCGAGGATGAGTTAAATAATTACTCTAATCTCATTTCGATCCCTAAACCTACTGGTATAAGATAACCCCAGACGGGTTGATATGTCGTTAAAATCAATCAATCAATCAATCAATCTAAAATCTAATCAATCGTTTTCTTTCTTTTTCAAATAAATTTAGAAAATAAAACAGACTTTTATGAAACTATGATTGTTGTGTCAACAGCAACAAACGGAACCCCTCTTTATAGTCAACTAGGACAAATGTATAAGTATATACCAAAAGAATTTTCATTTTTTAACCCTTAGAACCCTAAGCTCCTTCTACCCTCGCGGGCCCATATACCCTGAGCTCCTGGCTGAAAATAGCTTGTATAGGCTGTTAAGAGATTACAACATTTTACTGGCTATTGCAGTGTAAAAATGGAATCAACCCTTGTTCAGAAACTTAGAGTTTGCTCAGAATCGTTAAAGAATATATTGAATTAAACTCAAGATATTTACTTCATAAAAGAAAACCACTAAATTTGTTTATACACACACACACACATATATATATATATATATATATATATATATATATATATATATAAGTTTCACGGCTCCGATGATCGGATAAAATTCGTTCAATTCCTGAAAACATTACGTATATAGACAACTGAATTTATAGTAATCTTATGGCATGTCGAATATAAAACCAAAGTCACGTGACAAAATCTAGGTTCCGTGATTTAATCTGCCGCTAAATTACAAGGTAAGTGTTTAGTTTTGATTTTTATACATTTTTATACACTTTTTATATATTGATCACTTTTTTTTTTTTTTGCTTTTGTACACTTTTTGTATATTGATCACTTTTATTTTTTCCTGAATTCACTGGCGTTTCAGCATTTACCGAACTGTGGTCATTCGAATTTTAATTGTATTATATATATATATATACATATAACAGTTTGTGTGTGTGTGTGTGTGACTATAACCTAGCAAAAACTGCATACCACGGCGAGCTTTTTATCAGAGCAATGCATTTAGAATACACTTCGAGAATGAAGCAATTTTCTGTTCAATTTGCGTCTAAATTATTATTCAAGGAAGTTTGCAATCGTGCTGACCAACATTTTTAATCATACATCTTTACATGTGTACATTAAATAAGCATTCGAGTAAAGATTCGTATAAAAGGAAAATACTTTTGATACACCCAAATATAATATTAATTATAATATTAATAGTATAGTGGAATCATAAATATACTTATATATATATATATATATATATATATATATATATATATATAAAATAAGCTTTGGATTCAAGATTTGTAAAATATGAAAATACTTCTGATACAATTTAATTGCACTACACTGCTATTTTAGAAGCAACCCTACACAAAGAGGATATAGGAAAAGAATGATAGAGATTTGGTAAGAATGCGATTGCTTTCAAACAGCAAGCCAAATACTTGCTGACCAAGTTAGGACAATAATAAAGAAAGGATGGTTTTCTATCCTTGAAATACTAGAAATACACCAGAAAATAAATAATGAATAAGATAGTTATACAATATCAGACACACCAAGTATTGGCAAACCAAAACATTCTAACCGAAATGAACCGCCAACTTCGGAAAATAGAAACGCCACACAACCAAACAACACAGAGCAAAAATTAACTCAAGAACAAAAAGTAAATCTAGAAAATTTAAAGAGAATTATGAACGAGGAAAATACTGTCTTACCATCACTTATAAACATAGAATGGGCAACAGTCAAGACGGAAACAGAAAAAAAATCAAGTACTAACATATATATCAACAAATAATTTAACCGATTTAAATGAAGTAATCTATGCAGGGACGAAATTAGTTTGTGAGAAAATTGGGAACCCTCAAAAAGCACGAAAAATCAAAACCAGGATGAGAAATTTGACTGGAAAAAAATCTACGAAAACAGGCCAAAATGATAAAACAAAGCAGAGATGCTGGAACATGAAGAGACAAAAAGGAAAAGGCAACTCAAGGGAAAAATAAGAATACCTTTGAGGAAATAAACTAGAAAGTACTGGCGAAAGAAGGAAGATTAAAAAGATATCGACAGAGGGTTAAAGAATACAGACAAAATGGGACATTCTAAAACAACGAAAGGAAATTCTACCCATAAATGAGGTGGGGAGATGACACGAACATATCAACAACTGTATGCAAGAGAATTCGAACCATTTTGGACTAAAATATTGCAACCAAGAGAACATAAGAAAAAAGTCAAATGGATAAGCAATATGACAAAAGAATTAGAAGAGCTCGAAGAAGGCTTGAAAGTGGAAATACGCACCGATTTACTCAAAATAACACTCAAAAATTTCAAATTGGAAAACGCCAAGCCACGATGGAATCTATGGATTCTGGTTAAAAAAATTCACCTCCATTCACGATAGACTAGCGCTAGAAATGAATAGATGCCTACAAACAGCACACGTACCCTAACGGATGACCAAAGGAAAGGCCACATTGATCCAGAATGACCCTCACAAGGGAACTTCCCTAAACAACTACAGACCCATAACCTGCCTACCGATGATGTGGAAAATATTAACAGCACAAATAAGGGAAGAGATTTACAACTCACTTACAAGCCACGGATTGTTCCCTGAGGAACAGAAACGATGCCGCAAAGGATCTAGAGGCACAGGAAAGTTACTTTACATAGATCAGCACACCCGCAACGAGAGCAAGACTAGACAGAAAAATCTACATATGGTCTGGATTGACCACAAAAAGACTTATGATATGGTTTCGCTAAGCTAAATCATAAATTGCCTCAAAATGTATGAAATATCAGATGAAATCATAAACTTTATCGAGAAAACCATGAAAACCTGGAAAGTGGAATTGACAGCAGGAGGGAGAAACTTAGCTGAAGCGAAGGTCCAAAGAGCTGTATTTCGAGGAGATGCACTATTACCGTTACTATTCATAGTTGCGATGATGCCACATAACCACAGAAAATGAACAGCCGTATACAAACTTTAAATCACAGGAAAAGATCAATTACCTAATGTACATGGACGACATCAAACTGTTTGCAAAAAATGAAAACGAACTGGAAACTCTAATATACGCAGTGAGAATATACAGTCAGGACATAGGGATGGAATTTGGCATAGAAAAATGTGCCATGCGCGTAATGAAAAGCGGCAAACGACACTTAATGGACGGAATGGAACGACCAAATCAAGACAAGATTAGAACGCCCGAAAAAAAGGAAACGTTCAAAAAATTGGGCATCTTGGAGGCGGACACCATCAAACAAGTGGAGATGAAAGAAAAAATTAAGAAAGAATATCTCAGGAGAGCCAGAAAGCTGCTCGAGACAAAACTATGTAGCAGAAACCTTATCAAAGGAATATATACCTGGTCTGTACACCTTGTTAGATATTCGGGACCATATTTGAAATGGACTAGAGAAGAACTTAAGCAAATGGACCCCCCCAAAAAAAAACAAGAAAACTAATGACCATACATAAGGCATTACATTCCAGAGATGACGTTGACAGACTATATGTATCAAGAAAGAAGGGAGGAAGAGGACTTGCCAGCATTGAAGACAGCGTTGACGCATCGATACAACGACTCGAGGACGACATTGAAAACACGAAGGAGGACTGATTACAACCATCAGAAACAAGACGGACAACACGATGGACAATAGAATGACAATAACTAGGAAACAAAAATGGGAAGAAAAGCAACTCTATGGGCGTTTTAAACGACTAATAAGCAACATCTCACACGAAAAAACCTGGATGTGGATAAGAAAAGGAAACCTTAAGAATCTCTCCAAATAGCAGCTCAAAACAACGCCATAACAACCAATCAAATCAAAGCAAGAATAGATAAGACGCAACAAAATAGCAAATGCAGGTTAAGTGGTGATAGAGACGAAACCATCAATCATATTATAAGCGAATGCAGCAAATTAGCACAGAAGAAGAATAAGACTAGACACGACTGGGTGGGCAAGGTGATCCACTAGGAGATGTGCCAGAAATTTAAATTTGACCATTCCAACAAATGGTATATGCACAACCCAGCATCTATCCTGGAAAATGACACGCAGAAACTCCTATTGGACTTTGACATACAAACGGATTAACGAATCTCGGCCAGAAGACAAGACCTTATAATAATCAACAGCAAAAAAAAAAAAAAAAAAAAAAAAAAAAGAAAGAATTTGCAAAATTGTCGACTTTGCTGTCTCGGCTAACCACAGAATAAAGCTGAAGGAAAGTGAAAAGAAGGATAAGTACTTCGACCTTGCTAGGGAATTGAAAAAACTATGGAACATGAAGGTGGCAATTATACCAATCGTGATTAGTGCTTTTGGTACAGCAACCAAAGGATTATTAAAGGGACTGGATGACTTGGAAATAAGAGAACGAGTGGAGACCATCCAAACTACAGCATTATTGAGAACGGACAGAATACTGAGAAGTGTCCTGGAGACTTGAGGAGACTTGCTGTCACTCAAACTCCAGTGAAAGAACATCAACTAAAACTGATGTGAAAAACTCTCAAGGAGTAAATAATAATAAGAAGAAGAAGAAGAAGAAGAAGAAGAAATTACCAGATTATCACTGTGACTATGCTGATTATAGGAGGAATATGAAGGAAAGCAAAAGTTTGAAAAGCGTTTCAATCCGAAATCGAAGAAACTTTGGAACATGAAAATTAACGTTGACCTCATTCTAATTAGCTCGCCAGAACGTGATATGGAAAAATTTGAGGAACGGCTGATTAGAAAAAGTTTAAAGATTATCCGGAGTGTTGCTTGCCCATTTGGCTGGGGCTCTAGAAGATACCGACTGCATCTCGGCAGAGGGGTAAGACCCCTGCCCCAATAATTGTCCAGGATATGACGCTAAACAATCTGATGTTGAGGTTCTAGAAATGATGCAATTCTGGGGAATGTGGAGTCTTCCTTCATTGCTATTGCTCCCAGGTTCACTCAAGCCCGGAGTGGTAGCACCTAATAGGGTCCTATCAATGAGTCAAATAGAATTAAATTGCGTACTTATGCAAAACTGAATTACTTGAATTAGAACTGCTTTGATATTTAAACTGCGTACAAAACTGAATTGTTTGAAATAAAACTATTTTGAGATTTAACTGTGTATGGACAAAAACTATACCAATATTAAAGTAAATTGTTTAAATTAGAACTGTTTGACTAAACTGAATAGCTTGAAATAGAAATGTTTTTGACAATTAAACTGTGTACTCACCAAGAAAGAGCCTCGTTGAACATTTTTACTGTGGCAACACACAATCACTTCTTATTGGACAAGAAAAATACAATTCTAGTTTGAAAAAAATGTGGCAGTGTGTTGTCACAAGAAAAATGAGACCTTTGGCTCTTCTTTTTGGGTGAGAACTTTTTGAACGATCTACGTAATAGCGTGACTGGAGCTCGAACTCGCTTACTGCAATGTGGCAGTTCAGGACGTTAACCACTACACCACACAGGGGTAAATACTGCATGAAGTAGTAGTAGTAGTAGTAGTAGTGGAAAATGTGATAATGAATTAGACAAGTAAATGCTGCAACCTTGATCTAAAGAAATATCGACAAAACAGGCATGAAAGTATTACCCTAAGAATAAGGCAAACGATTTGGGTTCTCCCATATAAAAAAAAATACTAACAGTAGAAATAAGAATTTCAAGGCTGCTGCAAATACGAAGCAGTGAATGAGGATCGAACTCACACCTCAATTGTAACTAGTTTACTGTCACAACAAAGTACCCAAGGAATACAGCAAGTTGCTATTTACTAAATTTTGCTTAGTCTGACGCACAAGTCTCAGATAGCTTACAGTACTTGATATTTCTGAGTGGTCACTCATCTGAGCAATGAACTGCCTTATCGTTGCTTAACTTCGTTAAACTGACGGGAATCTTTGCTTTCAGCGTCACTTGACGATAAGATTAGTAATTTCTTTTTTTTCTCCCTCTGGCTCTTATTTGTTTATACTTCTTATTTCTTAAAAGTCAGTAATTTTTTTTCGGTAGATTCATGCCTTTTTCCAAGGGTACTAGAGCGAATTTAACGCAAGCAGCCTTGACCTGAATTCAATTAGCCGATTCCATTTTCTGTGCCGATATCCGCTGCGCTATCTGTACGTTCACAAAGCGATTCATTTCCTAATTTATCAAACATGAACGACTTGTAGCACGACCAATTGCTACTGTAACAAAAGTTTAATACAAAAAGAATGTAATAAAATACTTCGTTTTCGTACGCCGGATGTCGCCATCTTTAGGATTGTTGAAATACGAGAGGCTACTGAAAAGTTCTTTGCCGGAATAAGAAGAGGGTCACTTTGATCCACGAAATGTATGTGCTATTCTACTGATTCATCACAAATTTTAACTCACTTGGTACATCGTTTCTAAACTTTCTTTAATTTTTTGATAAATAGATAAAGATTAATCAACACACACACACACACACACACACACACACACACACACACATACATACATATATATATATATATATATATATATATATATATATATATATATATGCCAACAACTTTTCAGCAGCTCTCGCATAATAAGGTTTGTTTTGTGGTTTAGAGTTTGTATTTGTAATACTGGTTTAAGCGAGAGAGAGAGAGAGAGAGAGAGAGAGAGAGAGAGAGAGAGAGAGAGAGAGGAAAAGGAGATTGAGGGAGGAGGACAAAGAGATAAATGGAGAGGGAGGGAGATAGACGGGGAAGGGGAGAGGAAGAGAAAAGAGAAGGAAAGAGATCAAGAGAGAGGGTGAGAAAGAAAGTGTGAGAGAAGTGGTTGAAAAAAGGCATGTAGAGGAGAAAGGAGGGAGAGATAAATGAAAAGAGAGAGAGAGAGAGAGAGAGAGAGAGAGAGAGAGAGAGAGAGAGAGGTTCAGAAAGACAGTTTGGGAAAAGAAGGTAAAAAAAGGGAGAAGAACAGAGACCAGAGAGATAGGAGAGAAAGAAGAAAATAGAGTAAGAAGGAAAGAGAGATAAATGAAAATGGAAAGCAAGAGGGAGAAAGAGGAGTTGAGAGGAAGATAGAAGAAAGAAGAGAGAAAAGGAAGGAGGAGAGAGAGAGAGAGAGAGAGAGAGCAAAAAAGCAAAAAGTGATTTTAGTTGCGATAGAGAGGCTGTACAAAGGACCTGATATCTTCTTTAGTCAAACAAAGAAGTTATCGGCCTGCCCAATTTTGACCGCACGGAAGGGCAGCTGGATACGAATGACATCTTCTTTACCTTTGACTCCTCCTGCCTCTGCAGATGCTTTGCCTTTTTGTTTAAGCCTGCTTGTAAAACTGTCCTGTTTATTTTCTTCGTGGTCGAGTCAGGCTGTCGAATATACGAGAAGTGTTCAAAAGTTCTTGTCACAACCAAGTCAGGAATAAGCTTAAAAATGGTTCTCAACTTCAGCCTTATCTATTTGTGTTTTTTTTATTTCTTAAAACCCGTTTTTTTTTTTTAATTTTTATTATTGTAAAAGGAGGCATTCTGTACGAATTTACCGAGAATTGCAAATTGCATTTTTGCTGTAAATACGCATTCACATAATCATATTATGATAGTGGTATATGTTAATACGATGTTAGTACAGTTTATTGGGCCATTGGCCTAATGAGTTGAAAGTTCGCAAATGGTCCGGCAGACCGGCGTTCAATCCCAGGTAGAGTCTTGCCAAATACTCAAAAAATGGTATTTGATGCCGCCTTGCTTAGCATTCAGCAATATAAGGTAAAGATCAAGGGTAAAATGGAACAATTCAGGGAATGGAGTAGCGCCCTCCCTTGCGCTTTGGTGTAGTAGCTATTGAAAAAGGAGCCTTCAGGTTACCCTCGACTAAGGTCACAAACTTTACAATGTATTGTGGCTGTAGGTGACTAAGTGAAAACCAGTGACATTTTATGGTTCTAGGTTATTCTATTTGTATGGATATAATGAATAATTATCTCCCTTAGATAATTCGCATGTTCGTTAGGGGCCTCGTGAGGTGTTAATCCAGAGTTTCAAGAACTTATTCATGAAATCTTTTTGTCTCTTGCCCAGTCGGCTAGGGCTGTAGAATACATCGACTGCACCTCTGCAGAGAGGTATAACCCCCCCCCATCAACGAGTGTCCTGATATATGACATTAAAGAATCTGATGGTGAGGTTCCAGTAATGCTAGAACTTTGGGGAATGCGAAGCACCCCTTCTTTGCCATCGTTCCCAAGTCCACTCTGGCCCGGAGTGGTAACACCTGATAAGGGTCCTGGAGAGAATTAAACTCCGTACTTATGTTAAACTAAATCACTTGAAATAGAATTATTTTGATATTTAAACTGCTTACTTATGCAAAACTGAATTGTTTGAAAGAGAACTGTTTGACTAAACTGAATAGCTTGAAATAGAAATGTTTTTGAAAATCAGACAGTGTACATTCATTTAAACTGCGTACTTATGCTAAACTGAATTGTTTGAAATGGAACTGCTTTTGTATGCTAAACTGAATTGTTTGAAATGGAACTGTTTTTGACATTGAAACTGTACTTACCCTAAACTGAATTGTTTGAAATAGAACTGTTTTGACAGTTAACTGGGTATAAACAAAATCTATACTTATACTAGACTGAACTGTTTCAATTAAAACTGTTTGACTGAACTGGAAATAGAAATATTTTTGACAATTAAACTGTGTACTCATGCAAAACTGAATTGTTTGAAATAGAACTGATTATTTGTATAAAAAATCCAACCAACCAACCAACAACCAACTTTTTGTCTCTGTTGTTTGATACAATTGAGATGTTGTCTTACCCTCTCCAGGGAACAGTAAAACCACGTGACTATATATTTGTCAAGTAAGAGTTTTGCCATTTTGTACCTGTTTTACATGCTGCTTGTTCCTGGAACAATATCTGTATAATTTTGCGATGAGACACGTTTTTATATTCTTTCCTTTTAATTCCACCTGCATTTATATTGTGCATCTAAAATATTAAGTGTTCTTGTATGTATAACTGAGTTTATTTTATCTTTCCTTCCGTATTATTCAAAGTTAGTATATCATGGATATATTAATGCTAATAGTGGTCCCTAGGGATTCGACTCAGTATCTTCCCGAACCAACAAGCACCCCAATATCTTCTTTATCGAACCGACAACTTTTCAGCACCTCCAGCACGTCACTTGAAAGTTTGCTTTAAATAAACGGGGAAAAATGCCCGTAACGTATTGAGTTTAACTTATTCTTACACCAGGACACTACTGTGGGACACCCAGTGAGAAATAATCACACTGCACTGAAGTAATGGTCAATAAGACTAATTCTATTTGCCCTTGATATAATACAGACTTTAGCCATGTACTAACGAAATGCGAGTGTAGAATATTTGTAAAATCTACGATTCTTAGCAATGAAAACAGTTATGCAAAACAAGAGTTTTCCCACTAGAACACAATATTATATATATATATATATATATATATATATATATATATATATATATATATATATATATTAAAGCTAGTACTATGTCTAGAGTGCCACTCCCCGAATTTGATACTCAAGATAACAGAAAATTAATCCATAGGTTACGCCTCGACCTCTTTTAAGCACGGTTAATGTTTGTTGGACCAAAATAAGTGACGATATTTTGAGTAGGTTCTCTTCATTAGTACACAGAATGAGTCACTAAGTTTAATTCAAATGTAGTTTTCAAGTTTTTTTTCGTAAATAAAATTTGCAACGTGAGCAAAATAAATAAATAAATAAAAATAAGATAAGTGACGACGAATTCCTAAAATAGAACAACATCGAAATAGGCATATTTCAAGATAATTTCATTCTTATATATATATATGTGTGTGTCTCTCTCTCTCTCTCTCTCTCTCTCTCTCTCTCTCTCTCTCTCTGTATTAGTATAGTACCCGCAAAATACGACGAGATTATTTATGTACTTGGGACATCTGAAAACCTGAAGCTATCTTTAAAATGTTTGTAATTTGAATTCTCCAGATGACTCATCACATCGTGAAAATATACCACCCGTTCTCTATTTACGAAGTGCTATCTTACCTTTGTGATAGCGATTATTGAATTTACCATCTTATAGACTCTCTTATGAAAAAAAAACCTGGCGTTGGAAAACTTGCAATATTTATAAACCCACTTGTGTGAAGTAATAAATTTTCTTAAAAAGAAGCATTGCTGTTAACATTTGATTGATAGATAGATAGATAGATAGATAGATATCAGGTTTTAAAAAAGGTTTTCCAGGTTTCAATATTCTTATTTTATCTGCGTAAAAATATAAACCGTTCGAATGTCAACAATCAGAAAGACATCATTTATTACCGGGAGGAGTCCATGTGGTGTTGTGGATAAAATACTGAACTGCGAAAATGTAACTAGCGAGTTCGAACCCCAGTCACACTGACATGTTCATTTTCAGACTAATACCTTTACGAAAGATATTAACCCTTTCATCTCTTCGGCTATTGATTAAATTAATAGACCCACTACTGACTGTTCTTCTACAAGAATGACTTGGCATTATATAACCTGCAAAGATTGGTATGCCATTAAAGAAAGAATCCCCACACCAAAAAAAAAAAAAAATCAATAAAAATAACAGAAGAAACTGCTGTAAGTCATGAACAAAGCATTTGCATATTCACATGATAGAATTCTTGGTAAATTTATCAAAAGTAAATTCATTATAGATTATTCGTTCTTAAAAGCAATGATTACATTCTGAATTTAGCCACAAATAATTTACCAGCGATAAATTTGCCATATGATGAATTTTCCACAAAATAAATATGCCGACGATGAATTTACGGAAGATTAATTTACCAAACACGATATGATAGTCCTATTCTGTCGGTCTGTAGAGATTGCCTTTATTGACTCCTGTCATTATTTTTTTCAGATTTCCTGATACAACACAGAAACCGATGGCTGAAACTAATTGAAACGTATGTTGTAGAATAAAACAGAACTCAGAACAACTATAAATGTATGAAGCTTTATTCAACAAAACAATACAGCTGGTATATGTAATACGTCCAGAAAGCGTACGAGTGTGGCACAAGGCCTTTTTAGGTGGGTCCTGGCGGAGGACCGAAGCCCAGATGCGCCTTGTATCTCCAAAAATGCTTCCGATCCCGTCGGCATTTCCCTAAAGTGGGGCGCCTCAGGCACCAGGCGATGAACCCAGCCTCTCCAAGGAGGGTACTCATTGAGGCTCGAGGATGCCAGTCAAGGCGCACCTCAACCGACTGTCAGCCAAGCCAGAACACACCCGACCAGGTCCGTGTAAAAACTGAATATAGAAGCTCTATTTGTCACGCGTCCCACCAAACGAGAAAGTATGGCAAAAGGCCTTTTTAAGGTGGGTCTAGGCGCAGAGCCGTAGCCCAGACACGCTCGCCGGCTCCAAATATGCCTTGGGCCCCGTTGGCATTTATCTAAAGAAAGGCGCCTCAGGCGCCAGGAGATAAACCTACCCCCTCCAAGGAGGGTTAAAGCCTGGGGGACGGTCCCCAGAGGCTCGAGGATGCCGTTCGAGGCGCACCTCGACCAACCATCAGCCAAGCCGGGACATACCAGACCATAGCTATGTAAAAGCAGAATATTTGTCACGCTGTCGACCAAACGTGCGAGTATGGCACAAGGCCTTTTTAAGGTGGGTACAGGCGCAGGGCTGCAGCCCAGACACACCCGGCCCCTTAATAGGGGAGTCTCAGGCGCCAGGCAATAAACCTAACCCCCCGTTAGGGGGTAAAAGCCTGGCGGATGGCCCCCTGAGCCGGGAGGAAATTTCCAGTCAAGCCACACCCGGCCAGATCCGCGCCCCAGTCAGACACGGCCGATCAAAACGTGACCTATTGACTGGAAAGACAGCTTAAAATTGTTCTTAAGACAGAATCTGACTGGGTATCTGTCACACGCCTCATCGAACAAGCGAGTTTGGCACAAGGCCGTTTTAAGGTGGGTCCAGACGCAGGGCCGTAGCCAACACGCATCCGGCATTGCCAAAAATATCTTCGGCCCCGTCGGCATTCCCCTTAATAGGGGCGCCTCAGGTGCCAGGCAATAAACCCAGACTCCGTAAGGGGGTAAAAGCCTGGGGCGGATAGCTCCCTGAGGCCGGAGGAAATCTCCAGTCAACAAGCCTCACCCGGCCAGATCCATGCCCCAGACAAGCACGGCCGACCAAAGCGTGACCTATCGACTGGAAAGACAGCCTAAGATTGTTCTTAAAACAGAATTTGACTGGGTATTTGTTCTCCGTTCCACCACCGGACAAGTACGGCACAAGGCCTTTTTAAGGTGGGTCCGGTCGCAGGGCTGCAGCCCACACATGTCTGGCAATTGCCAAAAATACCTTCGCCCCGTCGGCATTCCCTTTAATAGGGGCGCCTCAGGCGCCATGCAATAAACCTAACCATCCGTTAGGGGGTAAACGCTTGGGGGGATAACCCCTGAGGCCGGTGGAAATCTCCAGTCAACCAGCAACACTCGGCCAGATCCGCGCCCCAGCCAGACGCTACCGACCAAAGCGTGACCTATCGACTGGAGAGTCAGCTCAAGACTGTTCTTAAAACATAATTTGAATGCAAAAATAATAGAACAAGACGTCAAATAAAAAGTTTTGGGCTAGTCCATTCTTTTCCCGGGAGTGTGTAGGATACTACATTTTTCTCTCATAGAAAAATTATCGTCCATGATTATTTTTTATACATGAGTTTATTTTTTTAAGAATCTTTTGCATCTTATTTAGACCCTAAGCTGATGCCTAAAGAACAAAATCAGATCACGATGAGAAAAGTTTGCATCGTCATACAATCCCTTTTTTCGCGTCGTCCAAATCACCATTCTAGCTACAGCTAGGATCGCGAGAGACACCACACGCTTCTCACTTTGAAATTGAGGTAAAACGTTGTCCACGACGTAACTAACATCGAGCAGCATGAGCTGCTTGGGTTCGATGCAGACCGTCCATTCTCCGGCATGACCCCAAAACGGACGAATGCACTCGCAGTAGTAGAAGGCATGCTCAGCCGTTTCTTCTAAGCCACCACCGCACGAGGACAATCGGGCAAATCTGCCGGGTACGCTTTGTAATTCAGGCCGAAAAGGGGCAACATGTTCCGTGCAAGCCGCCAGGTGAGCGAGAATTCGGAATTGTTCAAGAAGCCAGAACCTGGCGCCCAATTCCAATGCGAGCGAACCTCTTTCGTCGACCAGCCGAACCGATCCACGAGAGGATCTGAAGCAGAGCCCACCACTAGTTCCCGATACAGCTTTTGAGACCAAGAAAGGTCACTGGACCCAGGAAGGATGCGAAGGACCTTACGGCTTCGCCCCTCGACTTATGTCGACCTTCAGCCTTTGGGAAAGGTATCACTCACCTTTCGCCTCCACACCGCGTCCGTCGACAAGGATCGGCTTAAGTAAGCCAGTCTTTCAGCGATTCAGTGGTTCTCCATATCAGTCATACCTAGACCTCCGTTCCCCGGGCATTGTCAACAGACCTGTCTACGGACCATCGGCCTTCCACCTCCCCAATGTAATTTGGAGAGAGATCGCTGAAGCGCTAGCCGATGGTTCCTAGGCTGAGGAAATATAGACAATCAGTAAACGACAAGCGCCTTCGAAGCCAGGTACCCACTTGGGCCTGTACTTCCGACCAATTTCGCTCCAGTTGGAACCCGGGCTCGAACTACACCCCGAGGATGCAGACGGGTCCATCACTCCAGCAGAAAGGCTACCTCTGGCAAGTGAACGCTACCTCTCCCGGCACCTTGCTGCAAACCTTCACTTTTATCAAAGTTGATCTTGGCCCCTGCTATCTGCTCGTATCTCGCAACCGCCTTCTTCACAGCCTTTATGTCTAAATGGCAGAACACAAACACAATGATATCATCAGCGTACGCGGATATCTTTGCCGAAAGGGGACTAGCAAAAGGAATACCGCGCAGGTCCGGACTTGCCTTTTTGTCCCTAAGCCTCCGGAGCTGGGGCTCTAAAGCGAGAACATAGAGGAAAAGAAACAGGGGGCAACCTTGCTGGACCGACCGCTTGATCGCGAACGCCTCCAAACGCTTCCTGCTCACCTGCACCACCGCCTATGGGTTGTGGTACATTATGTTAATCCATTTGCGGAATTCCGGTTGGAATCCAGCGGTCTTCATAACACTCGCCAAGAACTGATGGTCAATCCTATCGAAGGCTTTGAACTGATCTAAATTGATCAGCGTGGCTTCGGTGCCGTCTTTTAACCTCTCTAGGATCTCGTGCACCAAGTGCAAGTTGTCTTGGATTGATCTTCCCTTCACAGCGTAGTTCTGCTCAGGTCCGATCAAATCGCAAATGACAAGCTGCAAACGGTTCGCTAAGACCCGGACCAAAATTTTTAACTCTGTGTTAGGCAGAGTTATGGGCCTGTAATCGTCTAGCTCCTCCTAAACATGCCTGCCACCTTTCTTCAGCAATGTGATCACGCACTTGGTATCACTACCAGGTATAGCTACCTGGGCGAACCAATGGTTGAACATATCCGTCAGAATAAGCACAAACATGTGCGTCATCCTCAAGTACCTTTCGTTGGGTAAACCATCAAGTCCGGGCGATTTGTTGAGGCCGACCTGCTTCAATACATCACGGACTTCGCATTCAGTAACCAAACCATCGCAGCTAGCCGCTTCAGCCTCCCGAAGGCGAGGAATGTCGGCTAAATAGCTACGAAACTCCTAAACCAGGAGGTCAGGACCACGAGTAAAGCGATCACGGAAGTGCGCCCGGAAGAAGTCGTGCATCTCACGATTCAAGCCGAGCACGCGCCTGCCCGGAGACTTGACCGATTCGATATGCCAAAAGAGGAGCCTTCGTACTTCTTCCTCATGCCCTAACGCGTTGCATTTCACGGTTTCGTTGGGAACTCTTTTTAACGTAGACCTAACTACGTATCGCTTGTAGTGCTCGCTAGCTTCACGCTCAAGGTCCCGTCTAGCTAAATCTACAGCTAGGGAATTTCCCCGCTTCCACCACTTGGGATAGCTTCTCTTCTAAAGATTTTGCCATCTTGGCCCTAGAAGTTGAGCTGGCGACCGTATTTAATGGCGAAATCTCTAATCGTATGTTTAAGAGATCCCCACCACTTATTCCTGGTAACCGCCCCCAATAATGCCTGCTGAACTAGGGATTCCAGCCGGTCTCGGGAGTTCTGTATCTCCAATAAGGAGGTATTGAAGTTCCTGTGTCCGGCTAAACTAGGTCTATCAACTAACTGCAGACTGACCCTAACAAGCCTCTGGTCGGTCTACGTTACATAGTGGAACGTGGGACACTTAACAAAATCAGCCAGCTCTTCTAACACTTTGTCCAGATAGGATCTAGTACGGACAGAGGGCGAACTATCTAGCCACGTCCACATCTCCCTCTCTGAATGATCTAGACGAAACCTGTCGACTAAGTCACGGCGAGCCAGAAAATCGACCAGGCGGCTTTCACACCTTCCCTACCTTCTAGCTCCTCTTCCGACCCTGTCTATCTTGGGATCAAGGATCGCATTCCAATTACCCACTAAAACTATCCGTTTCGGATTGTCGAGGAACGGTGCTAACTGCCGAAAAAAGGAAACCCTTACAATCATCATCAAGGCGTGTCGAAAGCACAGGTTCTTTTGCCTCTCTCTCTCTCTCCATTCTACTCGGCCATCAAACTTGGCAAGTCCTCCAGATGGCATCCAGTGTCCACAAAAAGCTGATGAATGTAAGATTTTTGCTGGTCAGCCAACACTAGTGTGTCCATGTGTAGTAGTCCTTAGAAGAAAATCGCTTATGAGTTCATCTTTACTTTTCTAACATGTCTTGCTCACCTTACTCGAATGGTTTGTGTGATGGGAAGTAAGCAGTCGTACATCAGCTGTTTTTTCGGATGCTGCTTCCAGAATTTTATTCAAAACAGTATCCGTGTGGAGTCCTCATTTAGCTTTTTCTTCAGACGTTTCGTTAAAGTCCAAGTGGTGCATCCGTACTGTAGTACTGACACAGTTACAGTTTGGAAGAATTCCCGTTTTATGATAATTAACCTGTCTATACCTTATCTATGCAGTAGATGAGAAATTGCTCCCGAGGTACTGGTCAACTAATTTCAATAGCTCGCTATTCAAGGAGGAGATGGTAAAACACATAGACTAGGTTAAAACACATAAACTCAATTTTATCTGAGTTCACATAGAGACCGATTAATCATGTATCTATTTTGTCGCTTCTACATATCGTCGTTACGGTCCTCTTGATGGTTATTTACTAAGCTTAGCTGTTGTACCAAGGCCAGAAATATTGGGTTCTGAGAGAGAATCGAACTCACTAACAACGGTCCGCTTCTGTAGCTTGCTAACCACTGTATCACGTGATTTAAATATATATTGGGCAGTAATTTTTCCGCAGACTATTTAATGAATAGACAAAAGTTATGATGCAAGAAAAAAGAAAAAAAAAGATTAATCCAATAAAGCTTTATCTGAAACTGGAATTTACAATATTTTTTGGCTGATATCAATGCATTTAAAATTAAAATTAATTAGAATTGATATAGAAAACAAAAAAATATTCGGTCAACATCAACATAAGTTTATGGTTAGCACACTCATTCCCGTTGTTTATCAGACATGCCCAAATTTTTTGGTGATAATCTGCCAACCAATGCTCTTTTTTCAGGTCCAATTGACTTGCGATCATCATGCGATCTCCTGAAGTCATCCTTTACCTCTTCATGACTCTCTTTCAGTATCTTGTGCGACTCGAAAACAGGTGTGCACGACATAGTGTTATCTCTCTATATATATACACTTGCTGAAGCATTTCAAGCGCTTGTGATGAAGTTTTCCTCAACCACTGACCAAAAATTATTGGATTATTTGTTGTTCTGTGTTCGTCATTCGTTCCTTAATGCTCATAGCTGAACGACCTGAAAAAGAGGAGGTGTATATTAAATGATAATACAATCCGCTAATTCCTCTTTCACCCATAGCTCACACAACACATCCAGTCCCGTTACTTTTTAGACATACCTCGTTTATAAAAGAAAAAACAAAAACCCCAAAAGTTTATACATATACATGGATACGAACACTCACAAATATGAACACAGAATACACACACACACACACACACACACACACACACACACACACACACACACACACACAAACATTTGCAGAGGTCAATATAGATAGACAATTAACTCCAACAGGACATTCAGACACAAATCCTGTAATTAAAGAGAACCTCAACCCAATCAAAATAGTTGCCACTATAAAAAAAAAACAAAGGGAGCGCCCAAATCAATCATCAACTTCCTGATGACGACTTTAAAAGTCAGAAACACACGTAGAAGCAAAAAAAATAAAATAAAATAAATAACCTGAAACCAAATTCACTTGCGGAACTATTCATTTTATTCATATATATATAACACGATTAAAGAGTCCAGTCCGTCAATAGCTTGGGAGATTCATACCATTCTCAAGAATATCAGTACGATGTGAAATGCAAACAGCCTCGTACAGGATTTGAAATCATGCCGTCGTTTCCATTTCCTACGACAATAACACTAACATCCTGGAGTCAACTCGAATTGACCAGAACAATCAATGAACCCCCTCTCACCTCTATTATAAAAATATTCTACACAAAGAATAATCAAGTCGCCTTAAGAAGACTGAAATACCTGAATAACGAGTTACAAAAATATACACATTTACGGAATGATAATTAAAAAATCCTTTATACCAATTTTGAAATCATATACGGACGACGGACCTTTCTATTTTAATATATATATATATATATATATATATATATATATATTGGAGAACGTTAGTTATGAGTTCGTCTTTACTTTACCAGTAGTACCCAGTATGTCACGTTCGTCATACTTGGATGTTACATATATATATATATATATATATACGCACACTCAACCCTTTCGCACAAATAGAATGCAACACAAAATTAATTTTTAAGCGATAGATAGATAGATAGATAGATAAATAGGAGTTGAAAAAAAAATTCTGTCTCATTTTCGTTTAAGCCATCATTTATATATACGTATATAGGAATTCATATATTACACACACACACACACACACATATATATATATATATATATATATATATTGCAAGCCTCTTCGTATATGAATTGAGGTCTCGGCAGCCGTTGAACGGATGTATGTAAACAATAGTAATTATGATTCATAACCGTTTAAAATTTACTTCGCAGCTAATGGCACTTCGTGGCTGAATGGTTAGCGGCTTTGGCTTGGCGTTTGAGTCAACCGGGTTTCGATCCCAGCTACGGGGAGCTACTGTCTAGCCACACTGATGAGTTCTGATAGAACGAAACAGATCTGTCTGTGGATGACTATAGAGATAGATATATATATGAATTATATATCATACATATATCGGCCAGAATAATAAAAAGGGACGAGGAGACTTGATATCACTCCACTGGACAAGCATCAAAGCTGACGTGAAAAACTCTCCAATGAGTCAAATAATCATACCATTACCTAAAAACTAAAGAAATTAAATAATTTAAGGGTGTCGTTCATCCGGATAGCAAAAAAAGCATCCTTGGAAAAGTTCCATATTTTACTATAGAAGTGTGAAGGCGCTGGTTGTGCAATGGTTATTAACGTAGCAAATGGACACGGGGATCCGAGTTTAAATAATGGAGAAGGCTGTTTTCAATTTACATAGCGCTAATGTCATTGGGAAAGAGATGAATCTAACTATTCTCCCTCTAGTATGGCGACCAGTCTAGGAGAAGGAAAACTTTGAATTCTGTTAAACTCCGATTAAAAATCAACCTTGCGTAACATCCTGCTCATGGGAGAGTGGTTGGATAAATACATACAATAGAAATGTATCAAAACGGTTGTACGATGGGAAACCACTGTAAGATGTTTACTATGGAAAGGTATTGCGTTATATTTTACAATAGAAATGCGTTGGGGGTGTCCTCGTGGTATAATGGTTAAAGTCTCATTTACTCACGTCTGGAGCCAGTGGCAAATTAATCATACAATAGAGTAATCAGCCGTCTAGCATATAAAGACTGTTATGGCTGAGTAAGCAAAAGCCTCTATGGGTGAGCAAGGCAATCTAGTTTGATATTCCAGCCCGTGCCAGAATGTTCTCGTTTAAGACACGATCATGTCAGGTGATGTCTAGAATCCTTTTTTGGGGCAGTGTAGACGAAAGGACTCCAGAGTGCTGTATGTAATATATATGTATATATATAATAGAAATTGATAGATGTTGCTCATAAGTATTTGAACATACACTGCTTTGAGAGGGTCCCATTTATGCGTCAGATAGATTTATTTGAAAATTATTTGTATTAGATAGGAATACTTGATAGCAAATAACTGTATACAAATTATTTGTCTTAAGAATAGTTATTTCAATCCATAATTGATTAGTAGGGTTTTAGTAACTAAAAACCATATCACTGTGTGCAAACAAATGATTATTGTTAAATGAAAATAGTTACTTGGAACTATATAATTGTGTATAAATTATTAGTATTGATTAGGAATACTTGATATGATATCATCATCATCATGTCGTGCTGGTAGCACGGATATCCCTGACCCTCTCTCGCCACTTTTCCTTATCGTTCATCGCCTCTGGCAGGTCTTCTGGACTACATCCCGCATCCTCACATAGTTGCTGAATGTATGTTCGTACTGGTCGTCCTGCTTTTGCTCGGCCATATGTGGGGGTCCATAAGAGTACATCACTTATGAGTTCGTCCCTGCTTCTCCAGCAGTGTCCTGCATGTCTGGTTCGTCTAACTTGAATAGTTTTCGTGATAGGAGGCAGGTGGCCGTACAGTTGGTGTCTTGTGGGGTGTTACCGCCAGGACATGTTCAAGATTGCTCGCAGCATTCTTGTGTAATTGCCGTCTTGCTTCTTCTCCGGCCGTTTTGTTAGAGTCCATGTAGTGCATCCATATAGCAGTATCGATGCGACCGCTGCCTGGAAGAAACTGCATTTCATTTTATCAGTTAGGTCTGATTTCCATATAATCGATAGCCTATTGATAGCTGTCCATGCCTTCGTTAACCTCGTGTCGATGTCCTTTTCGGTTGGTAAAACGCTGCTTCCTAGGTAAGTGAATTTGTCTACTAGTTTAAGAGTAGAGATGTCACCCGTTTGATTATAGCACATATATTCCGTTTTGTGTGAATTGACATAGAATCCTATGCCTGCGGCTGCTCGTTCCAAACTATGCAGTAGTGTTTCGGCTTGATTGCGTGTATTTGCCAGTATCACTATGTCATCGGCGTAGTCGGCGTCGGTAATTGTTTTTGCGGGGTACCTTCTGCTTCTTTTCTTTGTCAGCTCGAAGCCGTTCTCTCTGATTTTATCAATCGATGTCCTAAGTACGTCGTCTAGACAAACGATATGATATAACTATGTGCTAACATATAATTGTAGACAAATAAAAAAAGCAATAAAAAATCAAATGAAACACTGAAAATATAGTTATAATAGTAACTGTTTGTTTATTTGGGTTTTATGGCATATCAACCTTTGTAGGTTATTTAATGCTAATTCCTTTTATATACAAATAAACAGTTCTATTTCAAACAATTCAGTTTAGCATAAGTACACAGTTTAATTGTCAAAATCATTTATATTTCAAGTTAGTCAAACAGTTCAATTTCAAACAAATCAGTTTAGCATGCAAAACAGTTCCATATCAATCAATTCAGTTTAGCATAAGTACGTAGTTTAGTTCTATTTGATCCATAGATAGGACCCTATCTGGTGTGACCACTCCGGGCCAGAGTGGACCTGGGAGCGATGGCAATGAAGGGGTACTCCGTATTTCCCAAAGCTCCAGCATTAATGGAACCTATCCGTCAGATTGTTTATTACCTAGGACACTCGTTTGGGGGAGGTCTTACTTCTCTGTAGAGAAGCAATCGGTGTATTCTATAACCCAATAGACTGGGGAATCATCATCGTAATCAAACATTTTGAAATGAATCAAATTTCATTATTAGATAACCCATAAGTATTTGATACGCCGTTAAAGAAATAAACCAAGCCAAACAATTAAGTTGCTTGTAGATGACAGTTATGGGGAGTTTTTGTGACGTAATGGCTAAAGTACTGGACTGCGAGATCGTGGTATACGAGTTCGAACTCCAGCCGCGCGATTACATTCAGTTTTAGACTAATACCCTTGGGAAAGGTATGAACCCACTTATCCACACTCCTGAGCTATGGGTTAAATAGTACCCCTACTGTTCTTCTACATGTATAGCTTTGGCATTAAATAACCCGCGAAGGTTGATATGCCATTATGATAATTTCTTCTTCTGACCACAGCACGATCACCCAACAGTGTTGGCTGTTGTTGTGGTCAACGTAACAAATACCATACACTTTATAAAAAGAACAATGATATAAGAAAGACTAGATACCCGTTCCTCGGCTTGATTTCGAATATTTGAGTTAATGAATGATTTTACGATCTGAATAAGAGCATGGAGTATGCGACTAATGTGTTTATGTGTGTGTGTGTGTGTGTGTGTGTGTGTGTGTGAGTGAAGGTATATGTGCGTTTGTGTGTGTGTAGGTATATGTGCGTGTGTGTGTGTGTGTGTGTGCAGATGGAGAGAACTTTGTTTCTTACAAAGGACATAATTTCATGACAGTTTGTAATTCGATTTCTGTTTCACACACACACACACACACACACACACACACATATACTTAATACAAACGTAATCCAAACCGATATGTATTTGCGGTTTTGTCGCTCTGCAACACACATCATCTGAATTAATAGAGCTTATGAGGTACTCTCTCCAGTTACCGAACTGGTCAAGCAAAATTAGGTTGTGACCTACGTTGTGTCTGAAAGAATTACACCCAAGATTGATCTAGAAAGTAATATATATATATATATATATATATATATATATATATATGTATATATATATATATATATATGCTCTCCCTGTCGTGAAGAAGTTAACAGTTGCCACACGCGTAATGCAAAATGAGCACTCCGGTTTCCGTTAACGTAAAATATGAACAAATTGAAAATTTAATACATATACGTTAAATTCTGTCACTTACCTCGAGAATGTTTGGTGGCAGTGAGGTTGTGTAATCAGGCTGACATATAGATGGTTGGGTTTCGATTCCAGTTGAAGGTATCTTGCCAGTCTAGCCACACTGATAAGTTGTGATACAACGAAGCAGTCTGTCTGTGGATGACAGTATATGTATTGTAGTGGTTTATGGTTATCACTAGCTCACTTGGAGTTGTTGGAGGACCAAATTTTGCGGTGTTATTAGATAGTGCTCAACATTTTATACGTCTCAAAAAGAATATAAGACTAGACACGATCGGGTGGGGAAGGGGATACATTAGGAATTACGCAAGAAGTTTAAATTTTACCATACGAACAAATGGTATAGGCACAACCCAGAACCCCTCCTGGAGAACGAGACGGACAAAATTCTCTGGGATTTTGAGATTCAAACAGATCACTTAATCTCGTCCAGATGACCAGACCTAATGATAGTAAAAAAAAAAGAGAACTTGTCGAATAGTGGGCTTTGCTGACCACAGAGTAAAATTAAAAGAAGGAGAAAAGAGAGATAAGTACATAAACCTTACTAGAGAACTAAAAAACTATGGAATAAGAAGGTGACGATGATACTAATTGTAATTGGTGCATTTGGAATGATCCCCAAATGATTAGTAAAAGGACTGGGGCACTTGGAAATCAGAGGACAAGTAGAGACCATCAGGCTATAGAATTTTTAAGATTGGCCAGAATACTTAGAAGAGTCCTAGAGACTTGAGGAGACTTGCTGTCACTCAAACTCCAGAGGAAGACCATCGACTAATGCAGGTGTGAAAAAACTCTCAGGGAAGTAAAATAGTAATAATAATAATAATAATAATATCACAGATCTAGTATTGATTAACAAAAAAAAAAAAAAAAAAGAGAAAAGAAAAAAAGAGAATTTGTCATTTAGTGAATTTTGCCGTGCCAGCAGAGTAAAAATAAAAGAATGAGAAAAGACTTACAAATACTTGGACCTTGCTAGAGTACTAAGAAAGCTGTGGAATACAAGAGTAACAATAATAAAAATTGGTGTGTTTGGAATGGTTCCAAAAGACCTGGAAAAAAGACTGGAGGAATTGGAAATCAGAGGAGGAATCAAAACCATCCAAACTACGACATTGTTCAGATCGGCCAGAATACTGAGAAGAGTTCTGGAGAAATGAGGAGATTTGCTGTCACTCAGATTCCAGTGAAAGAACACCAACATGGTGTGAAAAACTCGCAAAGATTATTATTATCATGCGAGTTTTTTTTACACCATCGTTAGCTGGTGGTCTCTTATGGGAGTGACAGTAAATCTTCCCACAGGACCCATCTCAGTATTCTGGCCGATCTCAACAATGCAGTAGTAAGGATGGTCACGGCTCGTTCTCAGATTTTCAACTCTTCCAGCCCTTTTTCCAAGCCCCTGGGGACCGTTCCAAGTGCCCCAATTACAATTGGTATCAACGTCATCTTCATATTCTACTGCCTTCTTAGGTCTATGGCAAGATGCAAGTACTTGTCTTTCTTTTCGATTTCTTAATATCTTCATCATCCTCGGCAACTAGACTCTTTGGGGTTGGGGAGTCACCAACTTTTGTTCCACCATCTGTAGTAGTCACTCCCTAAATGCTGAGTTGAACGCATAGATCGGCAGGGTAACAATGGCTTGTCTAAGAATGACGGTCTAAGACAACCCATGATGAACACTAAGATGAAGATTATCTAAGCCAGCGAGCTAAGCTTGCTGCTTTGAGACAGCAATGCAAATATCTTGTCGTCCCGCCAAAAGCGTCAACTCTCGTCCTTCTGTCTATACTACCACTCTAAAATGATTATAGGCATCAGCAGACTGAGCTGTTTCTTAAACAAGAATATTCTCAACATCAACCCAAAAGGCGAGGAAGCTGTGGTTCTGAACTGCATTGAAATGAGTAAAAAAAGTGGGGAAAGTACCACCAAGAAGAAGAAAGCAGAGACGGAGACAGAGACAGAGAGAGCTGACGACAGGGAGCGATCATAGTGCTATATTTTTTTTATAACTGTAGAAACTGCAACAGAGATTGTCGCTCAAAAGATAAGGCAGCACCATCATAGCAGGCACGGTAACTAACATAAATGTTGATTCCACTGTCTTATAGGATAGAAGGTTTTGGTTTGACTTGGTTTTATGGCACATTAACCATTGTAGGGTATTTAATGCCAAAACCATTTTCATACATAAAACAGTTCTATTTCAAACAACACAGTTTAGTTCTATTTAACCCATGGATCAGACTCTATCAGGTGCTACCACTCCAGACCAGAGTGGACCTGGGAGCGATGGCAATGGAGGGTTACTCCGCATTCCTCAAAGCTCTAGCATTACAGGAACCTCACCATCAGATTGTTTAGTGTCATATCCAGGACGCTCTGCAGAGAAGCAGTCGGTGTATTCTACAGCCCCAGTCGATTGGGCAAATAGGATAGGAGGAACCAAATAGCATTAATAATAATAATAATAGCTGGAAATCTGAGGAAGAATTCCGAGCGTCTAGACCACAGCACTGCTGAGATCAGTTAAGATACTTAGAAAAGTCCTGATGAACCGAGGAGACCTGCTCTCTCTTAGACGTCAGTGAAAATAATTCGTTACAGTCGGCGTGAAAAACTCAATAATTCACAAAAAAAAAAGAACCTGTCGTCTTGTGGATTTTGCCGTTGCAGCAGAAAACAGAGTGAAAAACTCGACAAATACCAGGACCTTGCCAGAGATCTGAAATATGAAGGTGACGGTGATGCCAAATATAGTTGGAGCTCTTAGAACAGTTCCCCCAAGAAATTGGAACGTATACTTAGTGAACTGGCAATCAGAGGAAGAATCGAGACCCTCCAGACCACAGCACTGCTAAAAATCAGCAAGGATATTTTGAATAATCCTGGAGATTTGAGGAGATTTGCTGTTACTTATCGTCCAGTAAAAGAAGCATCAATTCGAGCGATCTTATCTTTGAATGCGCTGGAGATAAATTTTTATAACTACTATTTTTAGGGTTCTCTCTATGACTGTATGTGTTGACAGCAGATGTAATAGCTTTCTTTGCTGCGACAATCTGAGTGGTAAGGTAACGGGAGGGAAGGATTTTCACCCGGTCTCTTTTAGTTAATAACTTTTTTGTCATCCTTGACGGCATATTCGCGACAAGATTTTGTCAAGATAACTGGCAATGGGACAGAGTAAAGGGATCTGGATTCATGCCTTTCTGATCCCAGATTCCTGCTTTTTTTTTAAATGCTGGTATCTGTTGCATTACTTGACACCCGCATATCATTCACCATAAAGTCTGTCTCAAAAGACACATTCATTGTTTAAAAAAGTAAAAAATAAACAGAAAGGTTAATAAATTATAGAAATAAATAAATAAAAAAATAGATACATAAATGTAGGTTTGTTTTTTTTTCGTTCGTTTTTTCAAGATTTGGATCAAATACCTTGATTAACCAATGACCCTTAAGCGCCTCGGGTGATGTAATGGTTAGCAAGCTAGACTACCAAACCCTCAAGAATGAGTTCGAGCCTCATTGGGTGCCTCATTCATACGGATTTGTGCCCACAAATCCGTATTTATTTTTTTAGTAAAAAGCTTTGTAAATTACAACCAATGACCCTATTAACCGGTGGCCCAAATAATCGATGACCCAATCAACAAGGGACACAATAAATTGGGCACCTAATTAACTAGGATCTACTTTTTATAATTTATGAGTCTTGCTAGGCGTAACGGTAATCGCCGTAGGAAATGGAATCGGCGACCCGAGTTCAAATCTAACACAAGGCTGCTTGCTTTTCGCTTTGCACAAATGCTCTTGGGAAAAGCATGAACCTATCTGTTCTCCCAATTCCAGCCAAGAATAAATAGCAGAGCAGACTTGGCTCTTTAACTTTGGTTTGGCAACCTGTGATGTAGAAGAAAAACTCTGAATTTAAACTTGCTTTACCATATTTACCCAACCCCTCCGCTCGGGCAGGATATGACACAAGGTCAATTTTTAAACGGAGTTTAACAGGTTTGAATTCAGAGTTTTCCTTCTCCTGACTAGTTGCCTCACCAAGGCTGAAGAACCCAGTCTGCCCTACTACTTACCCATAGCTGGAGGGAGAATAATTGGATTCATACCTTTCCCAAGGGTATTAGTGCTATGTGAAGTGCAATTCGTCTCGTCCAGGACTTGAACTCATGTCGCCGTGTCCATTTAAACTTGCTTTACTGTGTGTGAAAATTGACCGTGTGCCACAGCCTGCTCGTGGCAGCAGGGTCGGGTAAATGCGTACTTTATAAGAATTGCGTTTGGTACCCGGTTAACATGACAAACTATCTCTTATTAGTTGAAGAGGAGATGGGCCTTGCCAAGTAAGCCCTCTAATGCACTGACAGATGACATTAAGACGAATCCCGGTATGGCAAGCCAAAGACCCGACACGGATCATGAGACTAAAACAGTAACTTCATATTTAAACTTAGTAAAGATCAAAGCAACTCGAGAATTTTGCCGACACTGTGTACACAGCAATGCAAACTTCCCTTCATTAACAAGTATATGCAGGGAGATCAATAAGTCCGTAGCCTAATGATGGGAAAATGATTTATTTTATTCGGCAAATATTTATTTCCAACATAATCTCCTTCTTTATCGGTGTAATTAATTCAATGATGAGTGCTAATCACACAGGTTGGATGTTGCCAGATAAAAATAAATGAATGAATAAATAGAATAAATAGAATTAAAAATAAAACTTTAGATGAAAGTTCAGTAGCAAGCAGCTAGATATCAAGCTATGGACTTATTGATTCACCCTTATATCGCTTTTAATTCATTTATCGTTACTTTTAAATGTGAAGAATTAAAGAGCAAAATAACGAGGAATTTCTCATTATATCTGCATCTTTAAAGGAAAAAAAAAAAAGTCATGAATACTTAACTGAGCCAATTTAAATGCTTCATTAATCGTCACTTGATACTAACTCATATTTGACGGCATAACTTATTGCTTCATGTCATTTGGTACAGTGCAATGGTTAGTCTGATAAACACCTGTGTATTATAATAAATACGAAGACTATCCAGAAAGTATCCAACCATCAGGTCAACGATGCTTTTGTCTATTCGAATATACTTCTGGGGATCCCACATACTTATTTTCCCTTTCATTTTTCCAAACACATTGCATTGTTTTCTTTCGGGATCGCCATCAGCTGCTTCGTCACATTCTCTTTAATCTTCAACTTTCAACGGCGATTTCAGCTTTGAGAGTAGCCGAAAATCGAAGAGAGACTGTAGTGGCGGATGAGGATGCAGAAGGTGTTTGACAAAACTCATACACTTATCTGAGCGTTCTTTCCATATTTCAAAAAAGAAAAATAATGTCTGCAAAATCTTTCGGGATCGTCATCAGCTGCTTCGTTGCGTTGTCTTTAATCTGCCCCTTTCAGCGGGGATTTCAGCTTTGGGAGAATTCAGAAATCGCTGAGAGACAAATTTGGATTAAAGTGACAAAGGTGAATGGTGGCTGACCGAACTCATATATTCATCTAAGCGTCTTTTCTGCTTTGAAAAAAATAAAGCATTTATTTCTTTCAGAATCTCTAATGACTACTTCATCATATTTCTCAGAGCGTTTCAGTAGAGAGTTTAGCACTGGAAAAAGTCACAGGTCACAGGAAGCCAAATCTGAACAGCAAAGAGACAGGTTTGCTGTCGAGGCTGAAGCGATTTTTTTTGGTCAAGAAAACTTTCATGAAACGTGATGAATCTGCTCAGGTGGCTATTGTGAATGCAATGGTCACAGTACACAAGCTCTCTGAATGGAATCTCATTGCTGATTGAGCAACCAGACGGACGAGTGTCTGTTCATGAATACGCAGAAAGGTCTCCCTTCATGGTTTGTCAAACAGTTGCGAGATTCTCGAGATATGAATTCGTTTCGAAAATAACTTGCTTAGCTGGCTAGAGGAAGAGAAGGGAAGCGAGAAGTAGATTATGTTGCGTCAATCTTCCAACTGAAAAGAGCCAGCTTTCAGAATCGGGGTGTGCATGTGCACATTGGGCTTAATTTTATTAAAAACGGCCATCATCTCACAAATGACCTAATAACATAATAATCCGTGATATATATATATATATATATATATATATATATATATGTGTGTGTGTGTGTGTGTGTGTGTGTGTGTGTGCATGTGTGTGTAACATCTCTGCATCTTTTTCTTTGTAACTGAATTACTGGGAAAATCGAACATTTTAACAAACTTTTGTATGATGAGGTACCCTTAGATTTACCCGGTGGTGAAAGTGAAATTGGTTTCGAGTTAATACGCCAATCGGGAGATAAGTTATGGGTAGGTTTTGGATATCCCAACTTGTAAAGTTTTCAGATCTTACATATACCGCTAAAATTATCTCTCTTGTCTTTCAGCCGTTTTGAATTAAATCCATACCTAAACAAATAAGTAGTACATTAATATTGCATTGTAAAAAGATAACAAATCAGATGAAAGAGAAAGAATTTAATAATAATCTGTTACTTTTTTTTTAGTTTGGAAATAAGGATTAATTTCTGAAAAAAAAAATGACTACAGAATAACGACAGTTATTAATATTCCTGTTTTTCATGTTCTATTTTCTTTGAAAAAAACTGATCGGGAATTAAAAGAATCTGTTTGAAAATGATCAATAATTTAAAAAATCATATCTATTTTCTTAATAATCGCATAATTAGAGAAACATTGCGTATTATAATTTAATTTATGATCCCACACCCTTAAAATTGAGGTATTGAATGTGCATATTCGATATATTGTGGGAGGTTAAGAATAACGAAAATAGCCAAGAAAATTTGAAGTTTTTATGGCCAAGGTGCCATTACTGATTGTCAAGTCCAAAACTGATTTTAAAGTTTTGTTCTGGGGATAGGTCATTGAGAGATGGACTCAGACCAGGACGCTCATCAGGCCTCAATCAAGATGCTTCAAGAGAATTGGTGGAATGCAATCCACGCAAAAGTACTCGAGAATCAGTACTTGACCTCAAAACAAGCTGGGCGTGTGGGTACCTTATACTCTTAGTAAAAAGAATAAGGAAGATCACATATCCATAGGGACAAGTCTTCTTTCTAGGCAGAGAAATGATCAATTTTTCAATATCATTACAGGTTACAAGAAATGAGTCTTTTAGGACAATGTTCAATACAAAAGGCAATGGACTGTCAAAGATGAATCTCCACTGAATAATCCAAAGGTTGAGATTTATGAGAGAAAAATTATGCTGTATTTATGGTGGGATCAACACGATATTATTCATTTTAAGTTTTTAAACTGCAATCAGACACTTAAACTCTTAATAGCTATAATATATGCATGAAAATTTTCTAAGAAAATCCTCCACTCTCGTCAATAAGAGAAACATTGTGCTTCTTTACACAAGGCCACATTCAGCAAGAATCACTCATAAAAAAAATGTTTTCTCAAGAAGATCAAGGGAAAACATTTGTGGAAAACTTGTTGAGTTTGAAACCCGCTGAATTTTACTTAAGAGGAATCAACAAGCTACTTGATAAATGACAATAGGTGATTCGAAATAATAGTGAATATATTGACTGAAATTGATTCATGGTTAAATTATTCAGTGATAATATTTTCCTGAAACGGAAATTATTTATGGCTCAATCCAATATATGGGTAAATATTTATATCTCTTACAAGATGAAACTCTTTTTTCCATTGCCCAGTCGGCTTGGTGTGTAGAATACACCGACTGCTTCTCTGCAGAGGGATAAGACCTCCCAACAACGAGTGTCCTGATATGACAATAAACAGTCTGACGGTAAGGTTCCAGTAATGCTAGAGCTTTGGGGAATGCCCTTTCATTGCCATCACTCCCAGGTCCACTCTGGCCCGAAGTGGTAGCACTTGATGGGGCTCTATCTATGGGTCAAATAGAACTAAACTGCGTACTTATGCTAAACTGAAATGTTTGAAATAGAACTGTTTTTGGCACTGAGACTGTATTTAGGCTAAACTGAATTATTCGAAACAGAACAGTTTTGTCATTTAACTGAGCGTAAAAAAATATACTAAACTGAATTTCTTGAATAAGAACTATTTGACTAAACTGAATAGCTTAAGACAGAAATGTTTTTGACAATTGAACTTTGTACTTACGCTTAACTGACTTGCTTGAAATAGAACTGTCTTTTTGTATAAAAATAGATTTGGCTTTAAGTGACTTACAAAGGTTGATATGCCATAAAAACACAACCAACATCTTTTTTCTAGATATATTTTACTTAGACCCACTTTAAGGTAAAATTAAACAAATAAGATAAGTAAACGAATTATCTGAATTAGATGAGGTATATAATGGAACACATTTAATACGATACTATTCCTATTTGTTTTATTCTTCTTGTTATTCATCATTATATATAAATACATATATATTGTATTACATTGGTAAATATATCAATAAGTGTGTACTCAGTTGATAAATATTCATTTTCCAGCATAATCTCCTTTTTTTTGATTGCACTTAATTCAGGGGTTACCACACACACACATAGACACAGACACAGACACACACACACACACACACACACACACACACACACACATATATATATATATATATATATATATATATATATATATATATATATATATATATACTCCTGACGTAACGATTAACGTCGTTGGGAATAGAATCGGTAACCAGACTTCAGATTTTGGCGGAGGCTACTTGCTCTTTGCACTATTGCCCTTAGGAAAGGCAAAAAGCTTTTTTTGCTCCCTTCAACTATGGATAAATAGTAAGGCAACCAATCTAGGAGAAAGAAAATTCCCAATCCAAATTTGATTCCCTTAAAAATTTTGACATTTGTGTCACATCCTGCTCGTTGCAGAGGTCTTATATATATATATATATATGTGTGTGTGTGTGTGTGTGTGTGTGTGTGTGTGTGTATATATATATATATACATATATATAAAGTGTGTGTGTGTATTTAAACTTTGCAAAGCTGGTATTTATATCCCTCCAAGTAGGGGAACGTAAAGAAATGTTCATTTTGTCGTCATTGAAATATTCAGACTGGCGTCGGTTTTCCCTATTTTGTAAGCGTATCATTTAATCTTGAAAGAATAGAAATAGTCAAACTGAAAAGAAAGCAAAAAAAAAAGACATTGTGGTGATATTCTGTTTGAAGTCTTGTGCCGTTCGAGATGTAGTCGCTGTTGAATGACTGACTGCACATGCATTAGTCTGCACTCGAAGAGGAAATGCACTGTCAAAACTTGCTCAGGGATTTTGGCTTTTTGATGAAAAGTAACAATTGCCAACGTTTGTCTCATAATCCCACGGGCAATGTGATAAGGCAAATTTTCAACATAGACCTACATCAATCTGTTCATATCTGACTTTATAAACCTTTTCATATCTATATAAGTTTTGATGTCTGGTACAAGACCACGAGAATTTGGAACCTATGAGCCAGGATTTGAAATTAGATTATTTCTAAAGTAGAGTACGCGTGGTTTGAATTCAGAGTTTTCTTTTTCCTAGACTGGTTGCCCAACCAAAGTTAAAGAAACGAGTCTGTCCATAGCTGAAAGGTGGGAGAAAAGAGATGGATTCATGCCTTTCCCAATGATATCAACATAAAGTGAAATGCAAACAGAATCGTCCAGGATTTGACCTCAGGTCACCAATTTATTGCCTACAATGGAAGCCATAATGTCAAGTGCTCCATCTATTTTCATCTATGTCGATTATTTCATATTTTTCTTAAACTACTTCGACGTCGTTACCTAGCTATTTAATCGACCTAGCTATCTCAATCTGCTTCTTTCTTTCTTTCTTTCTTTCTTTCTTTCTTGTGTCCTGCATATGATTTTGAGGCTCCAATCCTGGAGATCTGGGGAGTGTAGTGTAGCGCTGCATTACCATTAAAAATTTAATGATACTGGATAGAAATACGAGAAACCCAATGCAAACTCGTGCTTATCATTAAATAGGCTTGGTTTCTTTGTTTAATGATATATAGACGTTCCTTTGGTTTAGTGTTATATATTGACCCTCGACCGAGCCGTCAATTAAGAGATGCACCTGTGTAAATAAGCGTAGGAAAAGAAGAAGCAGGTGTACGTTAGACAATTATATAACCAGGTGCCACAGACGGCTTGGGGCAGTTCCAATTCCAGTTGGAGAGAGTTGGAGACAAGATGCCGAATTGAGAGCCAGCGGCAGACAGAGGACTTTGGGCCCTCAGTGACCCACGGTTGAGCAACCCAGCCAAGATGAGAAAGAAGTGCTGCTATGGTCAGAAGAACTTTGGGTCAATATGTAGCAGTCTGTCCCCGTCTCAAACTCACCTCTCACACTCAACCAACGTCAACCTTTTCGAGAATAAAGTGTGAGAGATATATTTTTATAAAGATGTGTGTTCGTTTGTTCATTGAAGTCCGTCATTATGTTTGATTATGTTCCGCATATATATGTATGGTTGTGACTATACAACATTAGTTTAGTTTGGTTTGGTTTTATGGCATATCAATCACTGTAGGTTAATTAATGCCAAATCCTCTTCATACATTTAAATTAAATATATATGATTTGTAAACATATTTTGCTGATAACGTCTTTAAACAAGCATAAATGCATTCTTTTGCACACAAATGGTTCCAAATATTTCTATGTATCCCTAATAATTCAATTAAACATCAGTCATTTGTTTTCACACTGTTAAATATCCAACTGTTCTACTTCAAACAATTCACTTTAGCATAAGACATTTGTTTGCACTCAGTTTAAATATCTAACAGTTCTATTTGATAGGACCCTAGATAGGACTCTATCAGGTACTACCCAGCCAGAGTTGACCAATGAAGGGGTATCGCGCACTCCTCAAAGCTCACCCTTAGATCGTTTAATGCCATATACAGGACACTCCTTGAGGGGTCATACCCCTTTGCAGAGAGGCAGTAGGTGTTTTCTACAGCCCTTACTGACTGGGCTGTCAACCTTTGTGGATTATTCAATGCCAAACCCATCCTTGTAGAAGAAAAGCTGGGGGGAGGGAATAAGGGGGTTTGTCGCGTCCCGTGTAGACAATCCTAGTTTCCTCCATACATTGGTGTTGTCCTTATGGCGCTTATTTAAACACTTTCCCACAGTAAAGACTCTGAAAACGAATTGCTGTTGTCAACAAGTTTATTCACTGTAGAAAGCAATAATAACTGAATTGGAGAAATACACTTTACAAATAAGTTTAATAGGAAAGAATACAGCGAATAACTGGGTTCTTTGTTGGCTTACTTTGCGAATTAGCAACAAACTAGGACAACGTTGTAGTAGCTGAGTTACACAAAAAAGTCTGGCGCAGACCAGAAATAACGCTAACATGATTAATCTACAACAGAATCGTCGGAAGGTCCTGAATACAGAGACATAACTAAGGAGGAAATAAAGTAATTGTTACTGAATTAACAGGGTTTTAAAATAGCAAAGAATGGAATTAAAGAGAAATATTACTGACATAAGAAAGACACAACGTTTAAAGGCGCAAACATCTTTACAAGCGATTGTCACCACGTATATTTCTTTTTTTCTTTCTTGTGTCCTGCATATGATTTTGAGGCTCCAGTCCTGGAGATCTGGGGAGTGTAGTGTAGCGCTTCATTGCCATTACTCCCAATGTTTACTCTAACCCGAAGTGGTAGTATCTATGGATCAAATCGACCCATTAAAAAGTTAATGATACTGGATAAAAATACGAGAAACCCAATGCAAACGAGTGCTTATCATTAAATAGGCTTGGTTTGGTTTAGTTTGGTTTATGACATATCAATTACCGTAGGTTAATTAATGCCAAACGGTCATAGAGAAAAAAGGCGCTAGTTTAAATATCTATAAAGGGAAGGCATAGTCATAAATTATGAAGTAAAATTATGGTGACGCTAATGTAAAATGACTTAATTAAAGGTTCTTACCATTTTGGTTCGTATTCTAAAGTTAACTCGGACAAGGAGGGATCTACGTCTAGTCTTGCTGAAATCTGGCAGGAAAAGGACGAAACAATTTAAGGGTTAGTCATACCGCTAAAAAAGTGCTACAAGGAGGAGGTAACTCTTAAGGAATCTTAAGCTATTATATTCTAACACGACATGGTTTATTATTGAATAGAATTATTAATGATAGGAAGACTTGAAACCTGAGTATTGTTATTATTTACTCGAAACCATATAAATGTGCATAAATAAATCGAAATAATTACTTGAAACAATTTAATTGTGTGCAGATTATTTGTAATTGATAGGAATATTTGATATCATATAACTATCAAATTTTTTTCAAACAACTGCTTGCCCTGGATATGACATTAAACTATCTGATGGTGAGACTTCAGTAATGCTGGATCTTTGGGGAATGCAGAGTATCCCTTTATTGCCATCTTTCCCAGGTTCACTCTGAGTCAGAGTGGTAGCACCTGATAGTGTCCTATCTATGGGTCAAATAGAACTAAATTGTGTTGTTACACTAAACTGAATTGTGTGAAATTAACTGTTTTTACATTTAACTGTGTGTTTAAACTGCGTACTCATGCTAAAATGAATTGTTTAAAATAGGACTGTTTTGAAATTTAACTGTGTGTAAACAAAAAACTATACTTATACTAAACTGAATTGTTTGAAACTTTTATCAAAATGACTTAATTCGGCGTTAAACGACCCGAAAAGGGTTGATACATCTTTAAACCAACCAACCAACCAACCAACCAACCAATCAAACAACTGCACAAAAATGTATACGTAAATGTACAATATACTTAACAATATTCCTTAACATCCAGGCATGAAATAACACTTAATAGGTTTATATGTCATTAAACTCAACCAATCAATCGTTCTTTCTTTCTTTCTTTCTTTCTTTCAATTTTATGATATTTAAGAAAGGTGTCCCTTTGCATCTGATTTATCACCAGCTGAACTTCTCTTTGAAGTTGGATACGGAAGAGGACGATAAGAGGCTAGGCCTGGGCTTGTGCAATCACATATTTACCAAAAATCCACATTCTCACTTCAAAATGATCTTCTTCATCTCTTTCGGTGGATAATAATCGACAAATAATAATAATTGTGCAAAAATTTTTAATTTGATTATACAACAGATGATAGATGCACAAACCAGAATCTGTCCTGAAGAATGAGACAAAATTCACTGGGATTTTTAGATACAAACAGATCACCAACTCCAGGCTAAACGCCCCCCCCCCCCACAAAAAAAGAATAAAGTGAACGTGCCGAATAGTGAATTTTGACGTCCCGGTTAACCATAGAAGGAGAAAAAAACGTAAAAGGAGAAATTTATTAAGATCTTGCCAAAGAACTAAAAAAGCTAAGGAACACGAAGGTAACGGTGATATCAATTGTAATAGAAACTCTTGAAACGATCCCCAGAATCTTAGAGAGCTTGAGCAGTTGGAAATCGGAGGACGAACGGAGACCATCCTAACTACTGCATTATTGAAGTCGGCCAGAATGCTGAAAAGAGTCCTGAAGACCTAAGGAGACTTGGTGTCACTCAGACTCCAGTGAAAGACCATCAGCTAACTCGCAAAGAGTAATATAATAATAAATACCCCTGCCGTGTCAAAAAGACTAAAAATTTTGTGGAACGTGAAAGTGACAGTAATACCAATCGTATTTGAAGTACATGGAACAATTCCCAAGATCCTGCAAAAGAGACAGGAAGAGAGAGGAAATTGATTAAAGATCGACACTGTCCAGACCATACCACTACTGAGATCGGCTAAAAAACTAAGAAGAGTCCTGGAGAGCAAAAGAGGCTTGCTGTCACTCAAACTTCAATGGAAAAACCCCGGTTACTACAGAAGTGAAAAACTTGCAATGATAATAATAATAATAAATAGACAAGACGTAACAAAATAGCAAGTGTAGGTTATGTGGTGATAGAGACGAAATTATCAATCATATAATAAGCGAATGCAGCAAATTAGCGCATGACTGGGTAGGGAAAGTGATCCACTGAGAATTATGCAAGGAATTTAAATTTAACCAAACGAACGAGTGGTATATGAACACTCCGTAATCCGTCTTGGACGCATAAAATCCCCTGGGATGTTGAGATACAAACGGATCATCTAATCTCGGCCAGACGACCACACCTAGCTATAGACAAGAAAATAAGAGAACCTGCCGTAGACTACAAAGTAAGATTAAAAGAAGATGTAAAGAGGGATAAATATGTGGACCTTGCTAGAAAGCAGAAGCTATGGAAAATGAAGACGACAGTGATACCAGTTATAGTGGGTGCACTTGGAATGATCACCAAAAGGATTGTTAAAGGGACCGACGACATAGAAATTAAAGACCATTAAGACTATAGCATTATTTAGCTCGGCCAGAATACTGAGAAGAGTCCTGGAGACTTGAGGAGACTTGCAACCAGTGGAAGACTTAGCTAACTTTAGTATGAAAAACTCTCAAAGGAGTTTTGTGATAATATGGACAAACCAGAATCCATCTTGGAGAATGAGACACATAAATTCTCTGGGATTTTAAGATACAAATAGATTACCAAATTCCAGTCAAAAGACCAGACTTAATAATAGTTAATAAAAACTAGAGAACCTGTCGACTAGTGGACTTTGCCATCCGTGTGGATCACAGAGTGGAATAGAAAACAAAAAGAGAGACAAGTACTTAGACCTTGCCTGAGAACTAAAAAAGTTATGAAACATGAAGGTGATTGTGATACCAATTGTAATTGTTGTGCTCGGAACGATTCTCAAAGGCTTGGTGAAGGGGCCGGAAGCGTTAGAAAGACGAGCCGAGACCATTTGGACTACAGCATTGTTAAGATCGGCAATGATACTGGGAAAAGTCCTAGTAACCTGAAGTGGCTTGGTGTTACTCAGACTCCAGTGAAAGACCATCTGCTGGTGTGAAAAACTCGTAAGGAATAATAAAAGATAAACAAAAACGGAGAGACTTGATGTCACTCAGACTCCAGGGAAAAACTTTCAGTTAGAGCTGGAGTGAAAAACTCACAAGAAATAATGATAACAATAATAAAAATAAAGTTGGATAATAGATTATATATATAGTAATAATAGACTAATATATATATATATATATATAACAGAATAATAATAATAATAATAATAATAATAATAATAATAAGTACCTCGACCTTGCTAGGGAATTGAAAAAACTGTGGAACATGCATGTGATAATTATACCAATTGTAATTGGTGCTTTTGGTACAGTAACTAAAGGATTACTAAAGGGCCTGGAGGAATTGGAAGTTGGCGGACGAGTGGAGACCATCCAAACTACAGCTTTATTGAGAACGGACAGAATACTGAGAAGAGTCCTAGAGACTTGAGAGAGACTTGCTGTCACTCAAACTCCAGTGGAAGACCATCAGCGTTAGCTGATGTGAAAAAACTATAATAATAATAATAATAAATAGCAAATTTAGCCTACGTGGTGATAGAGACGAAACCATCAATCACATAATAAGCGAATGCAGCAAATTAGCACAGAAGGAGTATAAAACTAGACACAACTGGGTGGGCAAGTTGATCTACTGCGAGATGTGCAAGAAATTCAAATTTGACCTTACGAACAAATAGTATATGCACACCCCAGCATTTGTTCTAGAAAATCACACACATAAACTCCTATGGGACTTTGACATGCAGACGGATCACCTAATCTCGGTCAGAAGAACAGACCTAATAATAATAATAATCAACAAAAAAAAAAAGGGAATGTGAAAAATTGTGGACTTTGCTGTCCTGGATGACCACAGAATAAAACTGAAAGAATGTGAAAAGAAGTATGAGTACCTCAACCTTGCTAGGGAAAACTGATGTGAAAATAATAATAATAATAATAATAATAAAGTTGGATAATAGGGAATCTGAAAATATCGAAATTATCAGAACAAATGGTAAACTTAATTACAAGAGTTATGGAAAATTGGAAAGTGGAATTAACAGCAAGTGGATAAAGCCACACAGAAGTCAAAATCCAAAGAGGCATCTGCCAAGAAGACTCACTCTCGCCACGATTATTTGTTATAGCAATGGTGTCACTCAATTACACCCCTGAGAAAAATTTAATAATCTATAAAGTCGCTTGAATAGATAAACCACCTCATGTATGTGAATGATATTAAGTTATTTGCCAGGAATGAAAAAGTTGGTTGGTTGGTTGGTTGGTTGGCATATCAACCATTTTAGGTTATTTAATGCCAAATCCATTTTTATACATAAAGCAAATATATTTCAAACAATTCAGTTTAGTATAAGTACGCAGTTTAAATACCAAAACAGTTCTATTTCAAACAATTCAATTTAGTATAAGTACACAGTTTAGTTCTATTTGACCCATAGTAGTACCCAATCAGGTGCTACCACTCAAGGCCAGAGTAGACCTGGGAGCAAGGGAATGAAGTACTCCGCATTCCTCAAAGCTCCAGCATTACTGGAGCCTCACCATCAGATCGTTTAGTGTCATATCCAGGACACTCGACGGGAGGGGTCTTTCTCTTTGCAGAGACAGGGACAGAATTGAAAACAACTAGAAACACTTAAACTATTGTTAGAATCTACATTCAAGATAGAAAAATGGGATTTGGGATTAAAAAAATGTACCAGGCTTATGATAAAAAGGAGAAAAAAAAAAGAATATAACTTCAAAATCAGGAACGCATCAGAAGATTTGGAAAAAGAAAAAAGACGAAAGAAAACGACAAATACTTGTTGCCCAGTCGGCAGAGACTGTAGAATACACTGACTGCCTCTCTGCAGAGGGGTAAGACCCCACCCTCAATGACTGTCCTAGATATCACACTAAACTATCTGATGGTGAGGTTCCGGTAATGCTGGAGCTTTGGAGAATGTGGAGTACCCCTTCAATGACATCACTCACAGGTCCACTCTGACCCGGACTGGTAGCATCTGATAGTGTCCTATCTATGGGTCAAATAGAACTAAAATGAGTACTTACACTAAACTGAATTACATGAAATAGAACTGTTTTGACATTTAAACTGCGTACTTATGCTAAACTGAATTGTTTGAAATAGAACTGTTTTGAAATTTAACTGTGTGCGGACAAAAACTACATTTATACTAAACTGAATTGTTTGACTTTACTGAATAGTTTGAAATAGAACTGTTTATATGTATAAAAATGGATTTGGTATTAAATAACCTAAAAAGGTTGATATGCCATAAAACCCAAATAAACAAACTACAATAACTGGTAATGTTAGACGTGAACTTCATCAAGCAAATAAAGATGAAAGAAAAAGTATGAAACGAGTATCGCAGAAAAGCCAGAAAACTTTATGAAACCAAACTCGGCAGAAATCTCATCAACGGAATAAATACCTGGACAGTCCCTCTTGTAAGATACTCGGAACCATTCTTAAAATGGACAAGGAGGGAGGTGGACAAAAGAATAAGGACTTTGAAGTGTGTCCTACGCCCGAGAGATTGCATAAACAGTCTCTATATATCGAGTAAAGAAAAGGACTCAAAAGAAAAGGACTCAAAAGAAAAGAACTCAAAAGAAGAAGACTCAAAAGAAAAAGACTCAAAAGAAAAGGATTCAAAAGAAAAAAAACTCAAAAGAAAAAACTCAAAAGAAAAAGACCCAAAAGAAAAATACTCAAAAGAAAAAGACTCAAAAGAAAAGACTTAAAAGGAAAAGACTAAAAAAAAAGACTAAAAAAAGGACTCAAAAGAAAAAGACCCAAAAGAAAAATACTCAAAAGAAAAAGACTCAAAAGAAAAGGACTCAAAAGGAAGAGACTAAAAAAAAAAGACGAAAAAAAAGGACTCAAAAGAAAAAGACCCAAAAGAAAAATACTCAAAAGAAGAACACTCAAAAGAAAAGGACTCAAAAAGGCTCAAAAGAAAAGGACTCAAAATCATTGAGCATTGAGTAGATTCAACAATTCAAGTACTTAAGCAATATGCAAAAAAAAAAAAAAGCAAAGAAAAACATTATACCAGTCAGTAGCAGCAATATGAACGGAAATAATTTAAGGACAAAAAGTAAATCTACAAAATCTAAGAAAACAAAATGGGAAGAAAGACAACAGTATGGATACTTCAAGCGACAAACAAAAGAAATTACACACGAGGTGACTTGAACATGGCTAAGAAGAGGAAACCTCCAGAAAGAAACTGAATCTTTTTAACTGGTTAAATTTTATGGAATTAAAAAAAAATAGTTCTTTGGTACAATGTAGTATGTTAGAGAGAGAGAGAGAGAGAGAGAGCCTGGTTAAATGTGATTGGCTGGGACAGGTGACGTGACCTAGTTCGCCTGTTGACCTATCTTACAAAAGGATACGTGGTGGAGTAGGTTTCTGTTAGCTTAGTGTATATATCCGCCTCCACCACCCACGCATAGCGTGACGTACATCAAATCCCAAAGGAAGAAGGTAGGTAGATCGGTGACCTCATGCCACAACTAAGCTAAGTAAATAACTATTCGGTTGTTTATTAAAGTAAAACGCAGATTTTGAAACTCGACTCTGTCTCTCTTAACCAGTATTCACATATATATGAAAAAAAAAAACAAAACAAAAAAACAACAACAGAAAAAAACAAGACGTTGAAACGCGCCGGTAACGGCAGCATAAAATCGGAAATAATATCCCACCGAGAAAAAAAAAAATGAACGCTACTGACAACTCGTAGTTGGCTGTTCTACGAATAGAAATGCCTCTTTAATTCAAAAACGATTGAAAGTATTTGAAAAAAAAAAAAATACGACGAATATTCTTTGACATTTGTTACTATTTACTAAGCTTAATGTCGGCACAATATTTATATTGCTGCACCTCTCGACCATTGACGTACACGTTTTGAAGAATGTACTTTTAAATGAAAGTTTGAAAATTATTTGTAGATATTTAAGTTAAGTAACTTGGTCGACCGTAATCGAGGGTGACTCGAAGGCTCCCTTTTCAATAGTTAATAGGTGTAAGGGAGAACACGCTACTTCTTTCCCTGGATTGCTCCACTGTACGCTTGATTCCTTATGATGCAGAGTGTTAAAGCAAGGAGGCATCAAGAAGCATTTTTTGAGTGTTTGGTATGACTCGACCAGGGATAGAACCCCAGTCTCATGGACCATTGGCAAGCACGCTAACCATTATGTCATATAAGAAATATAGAAATTTAGAAGTTGATATGATAAATATAAAAATATAAAACTGTAAGATTAATAGATATATCATAATAAATATTTTCAAATGTAGAAATGTTTTTTATATACTTTCTGGGTAGTAATCTTCATTTACGGGATACCCAAATGAGAATTAAACTCACTGCAGGCACGCGGCCAGTGAGTGGGGTTTGGTTTGGTTTGGTTTCTTTGTTTAATCATATTTACCAACCCCTCCGCTCGGGCAGGATATGACACAAGGTCAATTTTTAAGCGGAGTTTAACAGGTTTGAATTCAGAGTTTTCCTTCTCCTAGACTAGTTGCCTCACCAAGGCTGAAGAACCTAGTCTGCCCTACTATTTACCCATAGCTGGAGGGAGAATAATTGGATTCATACCTTTCCCAAGGGTATTAGTGCTATGTGAAACGCAATCAGTCTCGTCCAGGATTTGAACTCGTGTCGCCGTGTCCACATCCTTTCTTTGTTTAATGGCATATAAAACTTCTTAGGTTATTTAATGCCAAATCTGTCCTTCATGAACAACAATAGTGGTACAATTTAACACATAGATGGAAGGATAAGGGGGTTCATACCTTTTCCAGAGGTATTTTTCCGAACGTGAACGTAATAGAGCGACTGGAGTTCGAACTCGCTCACTACCATTCCGCAGTCCATCGTTTTAACCATTACACCATAAGGACACCCCCAGTGAGTAGGGGGTATTAAGTTTGAGGGATGCTAATACAAATGAGGAGGGAAGTAAAAATAGTTTAAATTGTAAGAATTAGTACACAAAGATTACTTCATGTCATAGTGATTTACAAGGGCGGGGTTCCTCTTTTTTGGTAACGGTCAACGAACCCAGCATAATAACATTGATATAATTACCAAACGCCAAAAACACGTTTAATCATTGGATAACTCAGTTGAGATCAAACTCCTTACACAGTTTGAGTTATTTAATAAGCGTGGCTTAGTTTGGGTACTGGGACACTCGGTCGGGAACCAGATCTCTACGAAATAGTAATGGTTTAATAGACGAGGTTGCTAGTCCACACTAGCAAAATTATTCCATGGCACCTCTAAAGGGGAATGCCGACACAATTGAGCCATTTTCCCTCCGCATTCTGGAAGGCTTGCTTCCTGTGGGGTCCACATATTCAATTGACCGAGTGTCACTTACCAACATCGTTGCGAGATTGGATAAATAACATCACAAGTTGGCATGGTTACAAAAAATATCTTCCCTAGTCTGTTTATTTTGTATTAGAAAATACTAGGAGAGCAAAATGTTACACTTAAAATTAAAGAACATTTTAATACCATCTTTATCTAGGGTGCAGAACCAAAATATGGAATAATTTTTAAAACGTTTTTTAGTCTAAGTTGTCAAATTTTTAAAAACAAAAATGTTATTAGCTCAATCATTCAAGCACTTAAAAAATTCAGCCCAATATGAATGAGCAAGAAAAGAAATGGTAAAGAATCTATGATTTGCTTAACGCCGAAACTAAACCAACATTTCTTTTTCTACCGTGTACAGAAGCAAAGAAAACATTTTTTTTTTTTTACAGAAAAAGAGCTTTTTAAGGAAAAAGGAGAGTGGGTAATTGAACAAAAAATGAAAAGAAGGCTTTTTAACTGGTCTTGTTACGGCGATTAAGAAGGACCCCACAACACGTCAATAAGAAAGTATGCAAATGAATTGAAAGTCTCTAAGAAAACTGTGAGGACAGCAATTAAACAAGATTTAAGCCCAGACCTTACCCCCACTCTTGATTACGCTATATAGGCTGTTTTCGAAAACAGAACTTAGCAACTTTCCATCCAAATATTGGTTCGCTTAAGACTTCTATTGAGGAGGAATGGAATAAAATGTCTGAAGAATTTATTCTGAAGGCATGCAAATTGTTTCGAAGGCGTGTTGATACAATAATTAACAAAAAAATGGTGGCTGCATTGAGTAAATTTACTGTTTTTTGTCTATCTTCTTTTTTTTTTTTTCAAATTAAAATTTATCTTGTTTTATGATAGGGTCGTTTATTATTATACTAGAATATTCCTAATTTTGTTTCCGCATTCCGTATATATATATATATATATAACCGGACATTGGCCTAGCGGTTAGAGTGTTCGCCAATGGCCCGGGAGACCTGGGTTCAATCCCAGGTCGAGTCATACCAAAGACTCAAAAAAATGGTACATGATGCCTCCTTGCTTAACACTCAGCATTATAAGGTACGGATCAAGGGTAAAGTAGAGCAATCCAGGGAAGGAGTAGCGCCCTCCCCTACACATTGGGGGAGTAGCTATCGAAAAGGGAGCCTTCGGGTTACCCTCGACTATGGTCGCCAACTTTTATATATATAAACTGAACTATTCATTACTTTTTTTGTATGCGATCGTAACTCAGTAAAAATGGTATATAACAGCAAGATCTTTTATTTGTTCAATAAACTTAAAGAATAAAGAGATTTCCTGTCTATTGTATTTATTCAAACTTTCCGACGGGAGCAGGATACGACACAATGTGTATTTTTTCTTTGCGAAGCACAACTCGTTTGTATTCTTCGTAGTTTTCTCTCTCCTCGACTGGTTGCCATACCAAGATTAAAGAGTCCAGTCTGCCCTACAATTTACCCAGAGAGAGAGAGAGAGAGAGAGAGAGAGAGGGGGGGTATTAGCACTATATAAAATATAAACAGCATCGTCCAGGATTTGCACTCGGATTGTCGAGATCATTTTCTGCGACGACCACTGTTACACTACGAGCGCCTCCAACGAATTTGCAGTTGAATTTATTAAACGGTTGAAATTCTACGGGTTTAGCTTGACAAGATGAAATTTAGTGATCGGTGTAAAGTTTTCTGTTTCCTTCCGACTGGTGAAAGTAAGGGAGATTTCAACAAACAAATCCGTAATTTTCTGTTGATGAAAGAAGAACATGGTGTCAAACTGGTCAAAATGAACTGACTGTCTTTTGAATGAACTTTGAAGGGGTGTCGTGTTTTAACGTTAAGTTAATATTTGCAGCTATGAAACACTCAATATCGTTTAACTGACAAAATGTATGCACGTATTCTGTATTGTAGTGACAGCGAAAGATTACTTTACATAAAGGGAGAAAGCCTAAGTAAGCAATGTTTCTTTTTTAACAATAAGCAAAAGGGAAACGTTCCCACGAATGCACTCACAACAATAAATTATCAAACAGAATGATTTTTATGCGTGTCTGCTTTCTTTAGTTCTGCGCTGCGTTTTGTTATATATATATATATATATATATATATATATGATGTATGCAGAAGAGTTCTTGGCGCAACCAAGAAGAGAATGACTTTTTAATTTAATATTTTTGAAGAACGGTTGATGAAATTTGAGAAATGATTATCATATGTGTTCAAACGCGGGATAAATATGTGGAATGTCGTGTAGGTTTCATGCCTCCAAGTCATTCCTTTCTTCATCAGGCTGAGAACTTTTCAGAACCACTACGTGTGTGTGAGTATATATATATATATAAATATATATGGGGAAAAGGTAGATTATGCTAGATCTGACAAGATGAAAAATAAGTGGAAAAAGCGAATATGCTAAAACACAGACAATGGATTCAGTTCAGAATATTTCGTTCTTTATTGACAGAACTTTTCCAACAGAGAAAATCTTTTTTTTCTATTTCCCAAGTTTAGCAAAAGAGAAAAATGATAAAAGTGTACAAAAATGAAAATGAAAGTGGGTAGGGTCTAAAAACAAAAAAAAAAAAAACAAAAAAAAAAAGTAAAAGAAAAAGAGAAAGAAAGGGGGAGGAATAGATCTAGAATTGAGTGATGGTGGTCGGGGTTTTTGGTTTTGACTTAATTTCAGTGAGAAAAGAGAGCGATAATATGAGGATGGTGAGGTCTTGTGGAAGGAAAATACAAGGGGAAATGTTGATATATATGTTGGGGTGGTGGGAGTGGAGGTTTAGGTATATCCTGTTTCGTTATATCATTATATATATATATATATATGCTAAGATGGGTCAGTTGTAATCTAAATTACGCAAAAGGGAAAATGACACTGACTTTATCAGATATATTTACAAAAATATTTACATGAAAATATTTTGAGATATCATCAAATAAATATAAATCAAATAAATCAAATTTATTTAAAGAAATCTCCATTGGCTCCAATCACAGCCTTCAGACGATTTCGGAATCTCCTGTAAGCCATTCTGACTGTTTCCTTGTTTAAATTGGTAAATGCTGCTGTTATCCTTGCCTTCAGTTCATCTTTTTGTTGGTCTCTGGCTCAATTGTAACCCACAAATAATAATCAGAAGGATTGCTATCTGGGAAGTTTGAAAAACGTGTTAAGATGATGTGGGTGCAGAAATTTTCTTACTGCCAACACTGGGCTCTCCTGCATGTGTGGCATAGCACAGGGTTCTATTGCTAGATTCAGAGTCTTCCAAAAACTATCTTCTCAATCCAGGATAGTATTACCTCTTCTAGCCACTTGATGTAGGCTTCCATCATAAATGTGAGGCTACGTGTGAAGACATCTTATAGAGATAAAGCAAGCCAACGGTTAGTCTATGAGTTCACAGTTCCTGGCGGAGATTTTTCTCAACCGAGAAAAACAAAGCATATCCAGTTGAAGATGGTTTCTTTGTTTAATGGCATATCAACTCTTTTTAGGTTATTTAATGCCAAAGCCATTCTCCTAGAAGAACAGTAGTGGTACTATTTAACCCATAACTGGGAGGATAAGGGAGTTTATACCTTTCCCAAGGGTATTTGCCCGAAAGTGAACGTAATAGCGCGACTGGGGTACGAACTCGCGTACTACGATTTGCGGAATCGTTTTAACCATTACACCACGAGGACACCCCCTCCAGTTGAAGAGGAAGCTTGAGTTTGTTCAAAAGTTTTGCAGCAGGGTCTATCCTCTTGTCTACAATGGCCAGTGATAAAAAGTCTCTTTCTCACCTTGTATGAGAAATAGCGAATGCCTTAATACATTACTTGTCTGATAAGAAACTCAGACACTTCCAAGATTGCAGCCCAGTTGGCTGGATCTGTAGAATACACCGACAGCATCTCAACAGAGTGTTAAGGCTCACTCCCAAACGAGAGTTCAAGATAGGACGCTAAACTACATCAGATGCTGAGGTTCAAGTCCTGGAGCTCAGGGGAATGTGGAGTACCCCTTCATTGCAATTACTCCTAGGTCTTCTATGACCCAGAGTAGTAGTACCTGTTAGGGTCCCATCTGTGGGTCAAATGGAACTGTTTAATTATTTTCTATACTTGAAACCATTTAACTGTGAGCAAACAAACGACTGTTAAATTGAAATATTAGTGTTACATGGTTATACTTGGAAGTATTTAACTGTGTGCAAACAAATGAATAATGTTAAATAGTATCACTTGTGTAAAATAGTAATACTTGAAACCATTTAACTGTATGCAAAATAAAACTATTAGTATTAGATAGAAATACTTTAAACCATTTGCTGGGATCTTTGTCAATCACCAACAAATTTGGGTGTTCTTTTTTTTATCAGAACAATGAGAATGAGACTTCCGAGTTGCCGTACCTTCGTAATCATCATTGGACTCATCCAACTCTGTTCAAATCCTCTACGCTGTCCTTAGATTGACTTCCATAGTGTATATTTGTTTTTATACATAGTCCAAAGACAGTATATTTGTTTTTATACAAATTCCAAAGACAGTTTCGAAAATCAGATTGACATACGTGTATCTTCAGAGTTCTAGCGTCGTCAGAGTGTAAGTGATTTTATAACCAAAAATGAATCCCCATCGGTACCACTTCATATCACCTATATATATATATATAAGCACATAGTTGTACATATAAAGATTACATATATACATATATACACTCACTCACGTATGTGCACTCACACATACAGTAATGAATATACGTATATATATAAACACAGTCTCGCACGGACACACACACACACACACACATATATATATAGTGATTTTTAAAGTGCTTTGCTTCGATGTGGCACAAGGCCGAATGAATGGGGCACCCAATGAGACTCGAACTCACTCGTGTAGGTTTGCTAGTCTAGCTTGCTAACCGTTACACCACCAGAGGTGCCCCCTATATATATATATATATATATATATATATATATATATATATATATATATATATATATATATATATATATATATATATATATATATATATATATATATATATATATATATATATATATATATATATATATATATATATATATATATATATATATATATATATATATATATATATATATATATATATATATATATATATATATATATATATATATATATATATATATATATATATATATATATATATATATATATATATATGTTTGTGTGGGCGTTATTTAGGATGCCATAATGTAATAAAATGAATCCCATATTTTCTGCCATAAACCAAGCACATGTTTTATTTCAAATTTCGCTTTAAAATCAACCATCTGCCGAAAACACAAACCTCTTAGTTTGGTTAGGCTAATGGATTGTAGTGAGTAGTACCCATCTACCCGTATTCGCCAGAAACACCCCCATACCATCGTAGGTTGAAACACGCATGTTAAATAACTAACAGAACAGCATAGATTATATAAGTCTATATTTGTTTTTATACATGCATAAAGAGCTTTATTTTAAAGTCCAAAGACAGTTTTGAAAATTAGATTGACATATTTCTTCATAGTTCTTGCGTCGTCAGAGTGTAAGTGATTTTATTGCCCGAAATGAATCCCCTTTAAAGAGAAAGAGAGAGAGAGAGAGAGAGAGAGAGAGGAGGGAGGGAAAGAGAGAAGAGGGAGAGAGAGAGAGACCTAAGTTAATTTATATAAAGCGTCTGAATTCTTAATTTAAATTTTTAACTGTGTCATTATAGAAAGCCAGTTTTTGGTATATATATATATATAAATATATATATATATATATATATATATATATATATATGAATGATTGACTCTCTCATGGGTTTCGACGAATGAAGGCTAAACAGCTCTCGTCAGTTCTTAGACCTGTGTTTCATATAACATTTCAAACCAGCCACAGACTTGCGTGCAATTCTGTGGATATTGCATGCAGGAGAGTTGCCAGATTAAGTCGTTGGTATGACTGATTTATATCTTACCGTTTTCCCCAATACCTTGAGATGCTGGAGATAAATGTTTTGTCAAAGTACTTCACGGCTTCTTACCATTTTGTTCTTCAAACCTTCCGAACTGAAGTTACTTGTATCAATAGGTGTACCCAGAGCTATAAGATTGTTTTTCTAGTTTGTCCACGTACCTGGGATATGGTCATCCAACATTTCTCTGTACTACATGATTAGGATCTTTGGTAATCTGTAGTCTCTATTTCAGATGATCTCAATTGTGATTGTATGAAGAAAGCCCCAACGCATCCAGTATTGCACTTTACTGAGAGATCAGTGTTTGAGATTCTGTTTTGCTTTGTGTATTCACAAATCAAACTTTCGAAAAGCATAGAGCAGGCCAATCTTTGTTCGATAGGGCTTCCAGGTCTTCGATCCATACAATATATATATATATATATATATATATATATCTTCATCTAATGATGATATAAATATATTTTGGTCATGTACAGATATATATATATATATATATGTGTGTGTGTGTGTGTGTGTGTGTGTGTGTGTGTGTGTGTGTGTGTGAGTACAAAAATGAAAAAACACAAGGTTTCTCCGCATGATTTTATTTATAGTTAGATTATTTGTCTATTGAACGTTTCGGTTTTTTACATTAAACCTTTATCAGGGCGTTTAAATATTGTTTAATCTTCTGAATTTCATTTGAATAAGTTAAATTTTTTATTTGTTTAATGAAACAAAAAAATGCTAAAATTTTGAACATAGGCGTTTTATTTCAAAACTGAATTCGAAATTTCTTTAAAAACTTCAAAAAGTATTTTGATAGATAGATAGATAGATAGTGTTTTACACATTCGGCAATAAAAGAATATATTATTCAGATTTAGCATTATTACAACATTCTTTCTTATCTAATTTGATTGATACGTCATGTTGTTAGTTTTAATCGAATATTAATATGATATTGATATCATATCAATATTAATATAGTCTTACCATAAATATCATATTGACATTAAAACTGTCATATCTACATGATTGTCTTGTCTGAATTTCTTAGGTGAACCATTGACGTTATTATTTATCTTTTGACGATTTTAAAACTTTATTTTGTTATTTTTTAATGCAAAATTCAGATCATTTCTACATTTATTTTACGATTGTTAAGTAATGGGGATTATTAAACAAGCTTTTCGAGTAAGACCTCGGATGTTTTGGCCCCATTGCCTACCACCAAATGACCGGGGAATTCGCAGTCGTTCTTATAAAGTCGTGGCAGAATACTTAGTTTTCTGACCATTGTTGTGGTGACAGAGTAAGCGTCTGTGGAGAAAAGATAGGAAATGGCTAATTAGGGAATTAGGGTTCGGGAGTCAGAGAAGGACGCATGCCGAAAGGGCCTATTTCATGAAGGTTAATTAATGGGAGCTAAAAATCATGAAGCTTGGCTCTTGACTTCAGGAATCTGGCAAGAGAGAGAGAGAGAGAGAGAAAGAGAGAGAGAAAGAGAGAGATGTCTTAGAAGGTCAGGGATGCCATGAGAGAGTTAAGAGGTCAGGGCATGATCTGCATAGGATTAGGCCAAAGGGCAAAGAATAAAATCTAGTGGGAAAAATCGTATTTGTCGATATATATTCTGAATGAGGCACCTTAGCATGAGATTTCTATTCATTTTTGTTACTGTACTATATATATATATATATATATATATATATCCACCCCGGCGCACGAACAGGATGCGACACAAGGTCATATTTTAAACAGAGTTTAACAGGTTTGAAATCAGAGTTTTCCTTCCCTTAGTCGTTTTGCCATATCAAGCGCTATGTAAAATACAAACTGTTCTGATCTGGATTTGAACTTATATTACCGAGTACAACTTTACATATATATATATATATATATATATATATATATATATATATATATATATATATATATATAGGCTGTATAACACAGAAACTGCACGTTGTAATGTCACATATTGCAGTTAATACTTTCATTGTTTCCTTGTTCATCAGGTAATATTACATTATGTTGAATTGCAACTATTGCAACTATTATCATGATAGTTGTAATTGAAAGCACGGAACAATGTTCTATTTTCTCGTTTTGCTCGTAATTCTTCTGACTGAATATTACCAGATGATCGCGAAAGCATGAAAGGTATTAATTGCAATATGTGGTTTTAATTTCTGTTATACTGCCTATAAATCTTCTATCCCTGCAATTCAGTACTCTGTAAATACTGCAACCTTACACACACACACACACACACACACACACACACACACACACACACAGATAGATAGATAGATGTGTATTTGTGTGTAAGTGTCTATATATATTAAAAAGATGTTGTCGAACGATAATTAGTAAGCTAACCTTCCAAACAATTCCTCCTATAAATAGTTTGTGGAGGTGCCCGTGGTGTTCGTGGAGGTGCCCGTGGTGTAATGGTTATTGTAATAAGAAATGGACACGGCGACACGAGTTCAAGTCCTGGACGAGACGAATTGCACTTCACATAGCACTAATACCTTTTGGAAAGGTGTGAATCCAATTATTCTCCCTCCAGCTATGGGTAAATAGTAGGACAGACTAGGTTTTTCAGCCTTGGTGAGGCAACTAGTCTAGGAGAAGGAAAACTCTGAATTCAAACCTGATAAACTCCGCTTAAAAATTGACCTTGTGTCATATCCTGCCCGAGCGGAGGGGTTGGGTAAATAGGATAAGTAGTTTGATAACTAGACTAAACTAATTGAGCTTCGTTGTATTAAAGACATTAAATGGGATTTAAATGTATTACAACACAAAATTTATATTTTTAACTTTGAAATTCAAATTTATATAGAAACTTGTCCTTAGCTAAACAATTTATACGATAGATAAAAAGTGATATTGTCTTAACATCTAGACAACAGCCAAGATACCTACAAAGTCAATCTGGATACTTTTGAACTATTGTTTCGGGGAAAATACGGGAAGGTGCAAGTTCAGTACCTTCATATCCAGATTAGGTGTGACTTTTTCCTGTTTTCTAACCTGAGAATTCATTACAAATGTAATAATTGAAGATGCGAAGAACATTGAAAGAAATACGTCGTTGCAGTTACATAAGTGATTCATTTCTTGTTCGTTTCTGTCTTGGTAAATACAGATTCAGTCCAGATACTTTTTAAATTTTGCTGGCATTTTGAAGAAAATTAACGTTTCATTTCTTGTTCCTTTCAGCCTGGGCAAATAGATATTCAGTTTCGATATTTTTCAAACACAACTCGTAACGTCATCTTATATTGAAATCTATGGCACTAGACTGACCTTTTTTTAATGGACTTCATATTAAGCTAATAACCACACAATATGATTTTAAATGCTATGAACCAAACAAAAAAAAAATTGTTGTTTTTTTTTTTTTAAGTATTTTAGATATGGGAATCGCTTCCGTTATTCTATTTTAGTATAAAACTAAAGTGCATTTAATGGTGAGACTCAAGTTTAGAATGTCTGGGGAGTTTGGTGTACCCCTTCATAACTATTACTCCCCGATTCACTCAATTTGGGTCCCATCTAGGGGTGAAATAGATCTGTTTAAAGATTATTTGTATTCGACTGGTCCGTGTGCAAAAAATCCCAACAAACCAAACAAACTCTTAAGATTAACTATATAGAAAGATGTAAATATGAAAGTACTACGAACGCGATTCCCGAACCTCTAAGAATAAAATAACACAGGAGGGTTTGAAATGCCGTTAAAATCAATGAATCAATCAATGAATCAATCAACCAATCATATTTGATTTTATTACGAGTTTGACACAATCACATTTTTCTTGGTTTTTAAATGAAGCATTTTTGCTAATTATTTTATTATTTTGATATATTTTGCTGGTAGGTGCGTCATCAGGGTATTGCAGGGGGTTGACATTCATTAATTACAAAGGGGGCGAGTGCAAATGAGGGGTCGTGAGGACAAATTCATTAGTATAAACGCAGGGGTCACAAGTAAGAATAGTTCATGTAAAGATGAAAATGCAAAAATTAATTTCCAACATATTTACAGAGGAGGGGAAGCACGTAATTTTCAGGGGGAACAGGTCACCCTCTCTTCCTTGACGAAGGCTCCAATTGTTGCTTTCTATCAATAAGAAAATACTATCCTTGGATATGAAATAAAAACTGACGGAAGGGAAAAACGACTTAATCATCGAAGCTTCAGTGGCTGATGTAGTAAAAGCGTTATCCATGAAATATAGATTCCCTAGGGGTGGGATGAGAGCTTAAGTTTCGCTGGAGGTTACTTTTTTATTTTTTATTTTTTCGCGGGTCGAAGAGTGTATCAACCCAGTGTTACGATTAAAAAGAAAAGGCAACAATAATTAGACGGAATAAAACTAGCAATTAAGCAGTAAACTCCTCTCTTGCGAACCCTTACTAAGTAACAAATGAAAATAATTTTAGTTGTTCTGCGAATATTCTGATTGTATCCCCAACAGAGAAGTAAGACCCGCAACACACTCAAAAGAGTGTTTTTTATATGACATAAAATTGTATCGGGGGTGTCCTTGTGGTGTAATGGTTAAAGCGATGGACTGCGGAATCGTAGTAAGCAAGTTCGTACTCCAATCGCGCTATTACGTTCACTTTCGGGCAAATACCCTTGGGAAAGGTATGAACCCCCTTATTCTCCCAGCTAAGGGTTAAATAGTACCACTACTGTTCTTCTAGGAGAATGGCAAAGACGTTAAATGACCTGCAACGGTTGATATGCCATTAAAAAAAAAGGAAACCAAAACTGTATCTGATAGGATAGATCCACTTTTTAAAATCTGAGGAGAGTGGAATATTTCTTAATTGCTATTAACCCTAAGACCACTCTAACCCGGAATGATAGGACCAGTTAGGGTCCGATCTATGATGCAAGTAGATCTGTTTACTCATCATTGAAATATTTGATATTATATAATTGTAAAATACTTGTATTAAGAATAGTTACTTGAAGCTATAATTGTTTACAAAAGATTATTATCAATTACCTGATACAATATAATTGTGTGCAAACAAATGATCATTATTAAATAAAAATAATCACTTGAAAACAGATTATTAATAGTATTAGATAGAAATACCTTAAAATTGTAGTGTTCTCGTGGTGTAATGGTTAAAGCGATAGACTGCGGAATCGTAGTACACGAGTTCGTACTCCAGTCGCGCTATTACGTTCACTTTCGGGCAAATACCCTTGGGAAAGGTATGAACCCCTTATCCTCCCAGCTATGGGTTAAATAGTACCACTACTGTTCTTCTAGGAGAATGGGTTTAGCATTAAATAACCTAAAAAGAGTTGATATGCCATTAAACAAAGAAAGAAACCCAACCTTAAAATTGTATGCAAAATATTTGAATTAAATTGGAATACTGTATGCCAAAGACGGATAACAACTCCCTGATTTTTAGACATGCCGTTAAAATCAATCAATCAATCTAACAACTATTTTTATACATTGTCATGAGGATTTATACTTTTTATGTTGGAGTATTTTTCTGAAGTATATCAACGTCCACTGTTTAAAAAAATGAAATGATATTTTAGAAATTAACATTATTAACAGAAAAAAACGAATGCGAAAAAAAAAAAAAAACACCCGAAAAAAACATTAAAATGTTTTTTAATCATTTTTCTATTTACAAAGTCAATAGAAGGTATATGGTCTTTATGAGAGAGAGAGAGAGAGAGAGAGAGAGAGAAAGAGAAAGAGATAGAGAGAAGTAAAGAGAGAGAGAGTGAAAAGGAGAGAGAGAGAGAGAGAGAGAGAGAAGGGGAGAATGAGTGAGAGATCTGTTTTTAAGGGAAAGAGAGAGGCTTGTGATTTTTGGCTTGGTTTGGTTTCTTTGTTTAATGGCATATCAACCTTTGTAGGTTATTTAATGCCAAAGCCATTCTCCTAGAAGAACAGTAGTG